>OZ023217.1:3344782-3524782 GCA_963995525.1 Escarpia spicata
ATGGCAGAAACACCTGCAGAGTTACTGGCTGCATTAATTGCTGCATGAGATTATTGTCAAACATGGCACCAATCTGTTAATACTAATAAAACAAAGGTTATTGTGTTCTCTCGTGGAAAGTTCAGATCACACACTTTGTTCTTATTTGGACAAAACAAGTTAGAAATAACTTTTAGCTACATCTATTTGGGAACTAGTCTAACTATATAATGGACTGTTTAACAAAGCCATAACAAAACAAGTTAAAATAAGGAAGCTTGATTTACCGATAGACATACAGTGTGGATTGTTTGACCAGCTTGTAATGCCAATTCTGCTATATGGTAGTGAAATATATTGATTTTTCCAAATGTACAGCAGATTGAGAGATACCATAGAAAATTCTAGTAAAACTTAACAGGAACCCCACAAACTGTACGGTATATGGAAAAGTTTGCAGACAAAGTGTGACAACAGTTATAAAAAAGAGAATGATACATTTTGGGGATACTTAATTGAAACAAACAAAGCAAGATATCTCATATTATTTTTATTACTTACACGACGCAGTTAGAACTTAAAATGAAAGATATAAACAGACAAACATGACACAATGAAATTCATGTAAATAGGCCGCGTTCAAATTACAGAATATTTTTAATGAAGTAGGACTCGAGAAGTATATATGATCTAGTCGACCCCATCTGACAGAATCAATTGATGTACATTTTGTTGTGGCAGTCACAAATTACCTACTTCTTTTTGTTAGTATCTCCCTAAAAAAGCTCAGTGTCTCTGTAAATTATGTACAACGGAGAACAAGGTGATGCATATCAGTATGCACTTGTATGTCCATCACTAGTAGAAGAAACATCAAAATAAAATAAAAATACTTTAGAATCAGACCTAATACTTTGAAAATTAACCAGATGTTTAATGTACATAATGTGAAAAAGCTGACAGATCTTTCCCTATTTATTAATGTAATCATAAAACAATTTGTCTGTCTAACAAATTCCCTGTCAAAACTGTGAATTGCGTAGAAGAAACATTGTAGGTTACAGTTAATTTACTAGTGATATAATTACTGTAAATAAGTTCAAATTGTATCATACATGTATAATACGTGGTTTATTTTATATAATTTCATATTATCTGGATTGCACTACTAATTATAAAATTATCGAAAACACTTAATACATTAAGGTCACTGAATGTTTTATGCCCTGTGTGCTGTTTCTGTTTTACATGCTGTAAATATGATTTATATAATATAAGTCTGGATGTCCTTAAGAATACAATATGTTCTATTAAAATCCTCTCATAATCCGCAAGGGGTCGTCAGGCAAAAAAATCATTGTCATTGTTATTGTCACTCTCCCTCCGCGTATCTTCCCCCTTCATCTCCTTCCCCACCTCCTTCCTCTCCCGTCCTGTCCCCTCCTCTCCCTTTTCGTATCTCTCCGCACTCTACCCATCCATCCTTATCATCCCCGTCGCTCTCCCTGTTCCCCTCTGTCAGTCCCATTCACCGTCCCTCGTTCCCTCCTCAATTTAACTCCGTCCCTCTCAAGATTTAACAAGATTTAACAAGATTGCCACCCAGAGAATTAACTCTAGGTAGCAGGTGGACAAGGAAGCCCTTGGCTTTTCGAGAGTCCGACCTTTTTATCTATGTGTATCCCGCCCGTCTGAGGTATGTGTCGATTTTATTTTTAAACATATTCACGCTACTAGCACCCACACAATCAGCAGGTAATCTGTTCCATTCATTTACAGTTCTTTGTGAAAATGAAAACTTTCTTATATCCAATCTACTCTGCTCCTTTGCTAATGCAAGATCATGTCCTCTAGTCCTTCTATCTTTCTTAACTGAGAAAAACATATTTCTATCAATATTTTCATAACCCTTCAATATTTTAAACACTTCTATCTGATCTCCTCTCAATCTCCTGGTCTCTAGTGTTGTTAAACCGCATTTTTTTAGGCGTATTTCATAACTAAGATCCCTCAGATTTTGTATCATTTTAGTTGCTCTCCTCTGCACTCTTTCTAGCATATCTATGTCCTTCCTGCGATATGGCCTCCACGCTTGAATACAATATTCTAAATGAGGCCTAACTATTGTTTTGTACAGCGGTATTATTAGCTCTTTTTCCTTATACGTTATGTTTCGCCTAATTAATCCAAGGATTTGATTTCCCTTTGAAGCTGCAATTCCGCACTGCTCTGAAATCTTCATATCAGCACTAACGGTTAACCCTAAGTCCTTTTCTTTTACAGTAGTACTTAGTACAGTACCCCCCATTGTATATTCTACCTCTTCGTTCCCATGTCCTATGTGGAGGCATTTACATTTCCCAAAATTGAACATCATTTGCCATTTTTCAGACCATTTCATCAACCTGTCAAGATCATCTTGTAAATGCTGTCTATCTCCATCACTTTTAATCCTTCTAAACACTTTTGTATCATCCGCAAATTTCAACACCTTGCTTGTTATTTCATCATCCAAATCGTTGATGTATATTAAGAATAATATAGGACCTAATACTGATCCCTGTGGTACCCCACTCAATACCGATTTCCAGTTTGAAGCCTCCCCATCAACTACTACACGTTGTCTTCTGTCAATCAGCCATTGTTCTATCCAGTTTATTATACCATTTCCTATGCCATGGGCCTTTAGTTTAAGCAGTAATCTTTGATGTGGTACTTTGTCAAAAGCTTTTTGAAAATCTAAGTAGACGATATCTACTGGTGTTCCCTCATCTACCCACTTAGTGATGTCTTCCAAAAAACATAACATATTTGTTAAGCATGACCTCGCTTTAAAAAAACCATGTTGAGATGGGTTTATCAAGTTTTGTTTAGCAAGAAAATCCACCATGTGATCTTTAATTAGTCTTTCTAATAATTTACAAATCACTGATGTTAAACTCACTGGTCTATAGTTCTCTGACTTGTTTCTCGAACCTTTTTTGAATAACGGTATAATGTTTGCTTCTTTCCATTCTAAAGGAACCACTCCCTCTTCTAATGACAAGTTGAAAACTGTTGCAAGTGGTATGCTAATTTGTTCTACAATTTCCAATAGTAGTTTGGGTGGAATACCATCCACTCCAGGTGATTTATTTTCCTTCATAGCCCTTATTTTCTTAGCTACCATTTCCGGGGTTACAATTAATTGTCCTAAATAGTCTGAATCTGCCCCCTTGAACTTAGCCTTTGGTATTGGCAGTGAACTAATATCTTCCCTGGTAAACACTGAACTAAAGTACTCATTCAGGTCTTCTGCCATTATGAATCCCTCTGATATCATATTTCCAGCACTATCTTCTAGAGGACCGACCTTATCTTGAACTTTCTGTTTGCTTCGAACATACGCATAAAAACTCTTGCTGTCATGTTTTATATTACTAGCTAATTGTTGTTCATAGCTTCTCTTTGAATTTCTAATTTCAGCTGTAGCTTGGTTAAGTGCTTCTTTATAATTGTTGTAGTCTTCATCATTTCCAGTACATGATGTACTCGCCATACTTCCCTCCCCCTCTCACTCTCTCTTTCTCTCTCTCCCTCTGTCTATCCTTCTCTCTCTCTCTCTCTCTTCTCTCTCGCATCCACTGGTAATTGGGTGCGGTCATGGATCTTTGCACATTTCACACGAATGACAAGGCTATTACTATATACATGCAAACTGTGCTTCGTCCATGCACAAACAATGTCATGGTGCATTACCTAAGAGACAATGCAATGATTCAACTACCGATGAACATGCTAGGTATCACGTGCGAGCCAACAATGGAATCTTCTTAATATAACTATCTCTGTCGAGTTCCACCTGACAGGTGTTATACCCGTGTGACTGAGAAGCGTAAAACGACCAATGGGAATGCAGTGATTAAAATATAGGTGACACGACGGGTTTCAGTATAACAGCGACTTAACTGGTGGATGGTTGATTTGCGTGGATGCAGTCACATTCTATGTATGTAACAAACAATATTCGCTTGACGCACGTTATGGTGCTTCGTGCAACAAGTGATTGCAACTGTGGAACAAACTATAGGACATGAAAACAAATGCCGGAAAAGGTGGGTAAAAAATGGGTAGCCATTGCAAGATGGCTGCAACAACGCCAACCGAAGGAAGGTAGGCACTTTGGATGTTTAGAACGGCAAGTAGTTGTAGATTGTTTTATATATACCTTTGGATACAACAAGACAATTCGTTATTGTTGACTAGTCTGTTCACGGCGGCAGGCACGCGCGCTCAAGAAAAGAACATGGTTATTGTGTTTAAACGTTACTTTAGTATCATATCGTAATGTAGACACATACATAGACAGACACGTACATACGCACTAGCGCGGTGTGTTCATAGTACATCTTTCCAATCAAAATGCAAATAAGCACACGCTTGTACTTGGCAAATTATAGCTAGAATATTTGACTGTGATCAAAGTACTAGAAACAAATGTATGGTCACTTAAGGCACACAACATCAATGCACTAATTGAAACTTTTATTAACGCAACTCAACACAGCAGAGTAAACATAAGTTCTCACATCATTTCTCCACGTTTTGTTTTAATTCACCATTAATACCGCTCTGTGTATTGTATTTGAACCGTTGTTAGTGTAACACATACACAATAAATATGATTTGATTTTTGGAAGTTTCCCGACTGTGTGCTGCCATATTGGATTCGCCCCCTGTCGTCGTCAACCAAAACTATCCATGAACTTGCATACATCAGAATACATATAATAGATTAGTAATATTATTTATGCCGTATATACCTACGTTTACTGCATCATATCATGTAACATAACATATGACCAAAGTTTTAATACCATTCTAACAAATAAATAACTTCACTAGGTGTAGATATGCAAGATTAATTAAAGTTGACGTTCACACCACATATTTCGCCTGACTGTGTTTGGCTGGTTATATAAGCAGGTAAATTTCCTATGTTAATTGCAGCTTGACGTGCTCAATATATAGGGTTATATCACGTGGCATGGATGACCACACCGGTTATGGGAACGCCGGGAAGGCTCGGGGGCCGATATATCCCTCCCCTGCAGGGCACAACCACACGGTAGTGGGTCAACTGTGAGAGATAAGGATTGTGACACTACTCTCCAGAGTAGGGTTGTAAGGAGCTCCCAAATGATGTCCCGAGCCAATCATTGGTGCAGTTAGCTCTGCATCATAGGCAGTAACGGCTCAAGTGTCTCCCACTTCCTGATTCTCTCTTTTTGTCTTGCAAAAATGAACTTCAATGTTGCTGGGCCATTTTCAAGACCTGACAAGTAAAGTGAATAACATCTTACAGGTTCTTACAGGTCCTCTTCTGGCTTGATTAGGCATTACTGCCTCTGCCTCTTACATGCCAGCTCTCACTTTTGACATCTGCTCGGACTGTGCACATGCGTCTGAGTCTGGCACAAACCAAGATAGGAGTGGGGTAGTATATTTAGTTTACATAGTGTGATTTTGCCATAACTGATCTATCTATTTTGGCGTCAGACGACTGCTCCGGTGAAGCGTCAACCACAAACTGTGGGAGACTGTTTCATACGTATGTGCGTCGGTATATAAATGCGTTATTTCTAATATTTAATCAGCATCTTTCTTTAACTATTTTTAGGTGGTGCCATCTCGTATGTGCTTTCGTTATCCCTCAATGTAACAAAATTGGATGAGACTGCTGGATCATATTTCCCTGTCAGTATCTTATACATTCCAATCATATCTCTGGGGCGACGTTATGATAAAGTTGGAAATTTCAGTCTCTGTAAGCGTTATTTGTATTCAAGGTCTTTGAAACCAGGAATTAATTTGGTTGCTCTGTACTGAAATTTTTAAAGAGCTGTAATATGTTCCATTAAGAATGGACTCCATATCTGATCAGTCATTCACGGTGTGAATGTTTCTTCCATGCGATCCAAAGAATCCCCATCATCGAGTTAGCTTTATTATTTTTTCTGACATTCATGCCTCAGAATTAAACGATGAATCGAAAGTGACTCCAATATCTTTCACCTTTTCCGTACTTTTAAGTGTTGTCTGGTTGCTTCCCAGTGAATAACCTTTATTCCTTGTGGATGGTGATCCAATTCTCGTATGGTTACATTTATCAGGATGGAATTACAAAAGTGATGTATCTATCCAGCGTTCGGCAGAAATATGATCTTGTTGCAGTTTTGTTCAGTCCTCTTCGGTATAAATAGGATAGAAGCGCTTGATATCATCCGCAGACAAGAAAATATCAGAGCTCTTTATAACATCACGTAAATCATTTTTAATATAACAAAAAGAAGGGGGCCAATCACTGATCCTTGTTGTATAGCACTGATTACCTCCTGCTAAGTTGAACATATGTTATTTAGTCTTACTCGTTGTCTTCTATGGGCCAGCAGAGCTGTAACCCAGCTAAGAATGTTCCTTTTTATTCCATAGTGGATAGTTCTTTACACTAGAAATAATAATCATAACATGAAACGCATTAGTTGCACAATAATAAATCAAACCTTAAGGAGACCAGCTCCTGTCTCCTTAAAACACATGTACGCCGTGAAATATGAATCAACAGTCCCCTGTACACGGTATATATATATATATATTATGGAACTTCACTATGAATGTCACCATTGGGACTGGGTAAAACTAACGTGAATAGCATGGTGACCATATTAGTGGGATTAATTTCCTTTACTTTAAACTGTATATGGAACTAATTTGGGACTGTCCTAGGGTGACCTAACTTGCAATGTGGCTATATTAATGAGGTGACCCTAAACCGAGGTTCAACTGTATCTACATCACATGTGTGGATGTAGATTCTAATTCGCTTTACGCTATATTTTACCATTGTAACTGCCGATCACTATCATTGTGTACACCGTTTCGAAAGATGTGTATGTCGAAATCCGGAGTGTCTGTTTAAATGGTAATGTACTTCCAACCTAACAGAAATCCTGAATTGTTGTCCAGTTAGGCAAACTATTATGGCTTAAATATCCCCTCCCTAGATTTAATTCTAGTGTATGTAGATGGTTTTTTGTTGAAATGCTTTTGGAATAAACATGTGAAATATTACGATTTGTTACGTAAGACTGATGCAGAGACCCCCCACTGATGTTACGCTTCAGCACGCTTGCCCACAGACCTCCCTCTGCACTTTACAGATGGTCCCTTACATAATGTACACATATGTCAATTTGATTTTGAGCAAACGAGGATATATACAGTTGGGAGCTGAACACTAACCAAGTGGGTTTATATGTTTGTCTAGATAGTTTTGTAACAACTATATATTGTATTATTTTCTGTCAAATGATACAAACATATGATATTATCTCCTTTGTGAAACATTAACATTCGTTTATCAAATTTCAGATACGTGTATGTACCATATGACTTTTCCAACAATGTAAACAATATATTTGTGACTGAATGCTGTTAGAGTATTGCGTTGTAAATGCAGACATATTATGTCATTTGTTTCTTTAAAAACTGTTGTTTATGACAATAGCGTTTCAGTGTTGTGTGTGGCAGGTTCGAACCTGCTGGTGTACCGTATCAATACACTACTGGCTGTGCACACACACTTATTCCATTCAGTAACTTCAGCCGTTTACAATAACTCCATCTAAGCCAAGTTAATTCCATTTAAACAACAATTGGAAATAGCACAGCAAATTAGCATGCCACATATAACATGGTAATGGCAGCTAGGTAGGAAGAAACTTCAGAAGGCTGAGCTGACTCAGTCGTGAAAACAAGGGTGGAACCCAAGTGGGATGAAAATGTAGGAATTTGTACAGAAGTAGAGTTTTTAATTCTCAGAGAAAACCCATCAACAAGGGAGTATTTCAACCTGAAGAGGGCATCAATATAACATTTCACCCACAATGTCGCCCATTTGTATATATCATAGCACACCAACATGAGATGCAAATGTTGCCTATGTGCTATGCAGTGAAAAGATGGCTGGGGGAAAGGAGCCATCTTACATGGTTTCAACAGAAAGATGTCAGCAGGCGACCACATGCTTAATGTTCGACAATTACAACTGTACTCTAGTATGAGAGGCTATTCTGCTGATACATATATCTTCTGGGGTGTTTGCCAAGGATAGGTGCAGTACGCGGATGTGTACTGCTGTAATGGAATAGTCAATTTTGCAAGTTTTAAATGTGTAGTTGTTTTCAGAACTTTGGATAATACCAAACTGTTTTTACCAGGTACTTTTGTTGTTGGTTGTGCAATTTGAACTGACATGCTTCATACAGTATGTGCGTTAATCACTAATGTATTTTTCTGGATTTTGAAAGAAATTAATCATGTATTTTGCAAGGTATATTATGTCCTCGCTTTAGTTTCTAGGTTATCAGGGTTTTACTGTATCATATCAACACTTGCCATAACAAGATAACATGTTTGTAACCAATTTATTGACACATCTATTACCATGTACACACATGCTGAATAATACTAGGCAGTGGTAATCCGTATGACAATATTTTCAGACAAACCTGTGTATTAAAACAGGCATTTCTCTTTTACTTTACCTCATGATCAGAGGTAATGAGTGACCAGTAGTTTTGTTTACACTTCTCTAGATTTAAGTACGAATCGGCTTGCTCTTTGCTTAATTAACATAATGCCAGGTCTTGATGTGTTTACCATAAAGGTGTGTTATATTCAACAATATGTGGCCAGTAACATCTGTACTGTTATTGCCACCTTGAGATTTTAAATACAAGTTTTAAAAGACAGTGTTACTGAATGTCAAATGTTTGAAACAAGTTCAAGTTAGGGAATAACAAAATAATGTTCTCATTGAGGAAACATTGTGTTTCTTTATATCAAAATAAACAATACACAAGTTACTATTGATAGTATACATATTTGAATCGTGTGAACTTTGCTTGTTACTCCCAATATGAAAGAAAATCCAACATTACCCAGCTAAATGTAGATCTACACACCATAAACTGTTTTCATCTTGGAACCAATGAGCATCTAGTTTTCACCAGGTCAGATATCCACAGCTAGACGAGCATGTCGATAAATCTTTAAAACATTTACTAAAACCTAACGTTTCATTACCGCACGCTTTTGACATTTTCATTATAATATACTGGCATCTAAAATATAAGGCAACAATGGTGTATTTTAAACATAGATATCATTAAACCACACATGGTTCATCCAACTCTACAAAAGCAGGCATGGGACATGTGAAATGTTGCACTTTCTAATGAAATACATCACAAGATTTCTTTACCTTACAACTCTGTTTCTGTGTGGAAAAATATTCAATATTTGTAGTTGGCATATTTGACATATGCGCTCAATAAATATTTTGTATTAGACCATCACTTCTGTTGGCTTGATCTAGTGGTATGATTGCACATAATTACCTTATCACTCCATCATATCATCTGACCTTTAACATTCAAGGACAACAATTTAATGCTAGAAAATGTGTACAAATCAAATAAAATTACAAAGAATTCATATCTACAGGCTAATGGTATAATTCATTCAGACATTATTTAACCTCCTGTTTCGCATAGACCTGATCTACACATTTCATATCACTGTAGCTACACACAAGTTTACATTGTCTAGATGCTGTTTGCAACATTGAAAATACAGCGGGTGTTTCTCTTTGGTTGACTTGGCTACGCTACCTAAGTCAATATCTACTCTTCAGCATTACATATTACAGCATCAGGCCTAGCAGAACCAACCAACCAATGCTCCAACATCTCACTTCCTGTTGCATAGGCATTCACCTTCGAGACATTTCGTTTGCCATTTCTCACGATTTCCGATACTTAATAATTTCATCAGTCATATAATAGATCTTTTTATTATAGACATTTTCCAACCAGATGACAAGAAAACTTCTTTTGTTTCAAATATCAACCAGCCGAAAAAACTTTCTTGTTCTTGTTGTTGTGTGAATAAGTTTCAAATGAAGTATCAACCAGCCGAAATATATAATTTTAATTGGTTACATATATTTATGTTAATAAAACTAATAAAGTTGACATAATAATATAATTTTTGTTTAAGAAAATACTGTCTGCAACACTGGCCCCAAAACATAAAGAAACAAGAACAATTTAGAGATATGTACAATGTAGAAGTTTGAGTTTGTTGCTTTTGAGTAGCTCGAAGATACACTGTAGCAACTGGACGGTCACAGCAATGAGGGGTGTCAGGGCGCCATGACATACCCCGACAGCGACAGCAGATGTACAGGTTGCTGACACAACCCTTCTGCATCTTCTCGTGCTGGCCAAATGTCATGCCGTCCAGGTTAGGCGCGCCACCTGAAGCATAACAACCACTGTCAACCCTCTGGCAACACTGGTCAAACACGCTACAGTTAACCTATCCACACGTGATGACCTGTCGCCTAGCAAAACCTCTGTCAAGTCATCAGAAAACATGTGGTGGTTTCGGACAATTCCGTTTGAATATTTTGTTGAAATTCTGGTCACAAAAGTGTTTCTTAATGGCAAAAAGAAAAGGAAAGTTTTTAAATTGACAACTGTATGTGGGAATGTTTCATTTATGAGATGTCATGCAGCAATAGCAATGTAATTCACGTATATACAACCATTAACAACATTCTTGGCAAAGCAAAGCTTGACAGAGGTCAAATACAAAATTCAATTGTGATGTAAGCAAAACCGCGATGTAGTGAATACATCAATTATTACACAAACTAACAAAAATACTGTTCCATCACAAGGGATCACTTGATCACTTGTATTTTCACGGTTAGGTAAGAAACCAAGTGCTTAGTTGTGTATTTTGTGTGCATCATGGCGCTACCCATGTTTTCTATAACTGTTCCTTGCTACATTTTTAAGTACAAGATATTTGTGAAATTACCAATATACAAGTTGAGGCGTGTGTTCAGGTTGAGTAATACCACTCCAGATTCTCCCTTCACAAAGCTCAATCCGCTGATCTCAAGACTTCCTTTCCTCCCAGTTCTGAAGTCAACAGCATCATCCATATTCATCTATTCATACCATAGCTAATATAAGAAATACCTGGGTTTTATTTTTAAACTGAAAAAAATGCTTTAAAATTCATATCGGTTAAAGTATGATCTATAATTAGCTATTATTATGATGAAAAATCAGTAAATGTTGGGATTCTTGCATCACCATTTTCTAACTGGAGTTTTCAGTTGCCACCATTTTGCACATAACAGATATTCAAACCTATTTTGTTTTATTAAAATAAGTGACACATCACTGGAATCGAACTACGAAAAAACAGAATAAATGATGAGAATCATTTGTAAAGATTGTTAAGGACTGTTAAAATATATAGTAACCACATTGGTTTCAATGTATTCATTAATTGGATTTAAGTTATTGTTATCTTAGCTTAGTTTGATTGGTTTGAAATTAAACTAATTTACTTAATTTAACTAGACTTTTCTTACACATTTTACATTTGCACCATCTTTGAGCTGATTTAAATCCAGATATACTGTGCATTATAAAATGCCTAATTTATTATATATGAAATATAATATTGTTCATGTCTCCAAAATTCCATTAGATTGCAAAAAATAAACTTACTTTGTTTAATTTTTTTTTAAACATTTGCTCCAAAGTTTATTTCTTGCTGCTTGATTTACTATTTAATTACATATGTGATTGAACTGGCGTGACATGCTATGTGCCTACATAATATCTAGTAACCATTGTAGCACATTTATCTAGGTGCATATACTTGCAGCAGACTATGTTCTCTTTAATGTGTATCTAGTTTAATTCAAATAACATTTCTTGGACTATCATATAGTGAAAATGCCACAAACACTACATTGTTCTGGAGAATAAATAGTTCTATGTCAAGGTTCATAACCGATCAGTATCCTAAACACTTCATACATGACCTGCACACAGCAAACCAGGTATTAAGTCGCACAGGTCTATTTTGAACACAAACCAAGAATAACTGTGTAAGTCATGTTCCATCAATTTTAAGATTTTGACATAAATGCATACTTTATAATCTCATATTCCAAAGTCCAGTAATCCCAAACTAATAAAATACATGCACTTATGAACCCATATTTTATCAATCCTAACAGATAATATCAGTCAAAATTACCTTGTTTCTCAAAATATTTTTTTTTATAGTTTGCTTCAATTTTTGCAATAAATCAAAATCTACTGAAGATATTTCAATTTAAAGCTCAAGTCCAGTGGAATTCAAAAAGGTTCAATTTCACAATTTTGCAACTGTGGCAGGCCATATATGTAAACCTTGAACATGTTCCTTTGAAAGGCTTGTACACAATCCTCTGCAAGGCTAGTACATTATCCTCTGCAAGACCAGTACATGATCCTCTGCAAAGCTTGAACATGATCCTCTGCAAGACTTGTACATGATCCTCTACAAAGTTTATAAGGGGTCCTATGTGAAGTTGGGATATATTTGCTACGACAAAAACTGGTATGCCAATATTTGATGTGGTCCTAACATCATGGTAAGAATGTATAACAGTACTGCCTTGGTCTTTGTAAGGTGTCAATCTCATTAATGGTCTTACAGGAATGTTGAACTTGGCACATACCAAGTTCAAGAGGAGTTGGATCTGGCATGGGTTGGATCTAACATGGGTTGGATCTGGCATGAGTTGGATCTGGCATGATTTGGATCTCCCATGAGTTGGATCACTCATAAGTTGGATCTGGCATGAGTTCGATCTTTCATGAGTTGGATCTCTCATCATTTGGATCTGACACGGGCTGGGTTTGGTATGAGTTGGATCTGTCATGAGTTGGATCTGACATGACTTGGATTTGTTATGAAATGAATCTCTCATGAGTTTGATCTGTCATGAATTGGATCTGACTCGGGTTGGGTCTGGCATGAGTTGGATCTGTCACTAATTAGATCTGATATGACTTGGATTTGTCATGAATTGGATCTATCATGAGTTGGACCTGGCATGAATTGGGTATCTCACCGCCGTTGATGCCGAGTGAGATGTCCTGCTGATTGCGTTCAGCTACGATGGTCATCCACATCCCCGGCTTCATTGTCTCCTTGCTCTTCAGGATCGCCGACCCTACAACAGCCACAATCACCAAGTGGTCCCTACACACAACAACAGCCACAATCACCAAGTGGTCCCTACACACAACAGCCACAATCACCAAGTGGTCCATACACACAACAACAGCCACAATCACCAAGTGGTCCCTACACACAACAGCCACAATCACCAAGTGGTCCCTACACACAACAACAGCCACAATCACCAAGTGGTCCCTACACGCAACAACAGCCACAATCACCAAGTGGTCCCTACACACAACAACCACAATCACCAAGTGGATCCTACACACAACAGCCAAAATCACCAAGTGGTCCCTACACACAACAACAGCCACAATCACCAAGTGGTCCCTACACACAACAACAACCACAATCACCAAGTGGTCCCTACACACAACAACAACCACAATCACCAAGTGGTCCCTACACACAACAGCCACAATCACCAAGTGGTCCCTACACACAACAACAGCCACAATCACCAAGTGGTCCCTACACACAACAGCCACAATCACCAAGTGGTCCCTACACACAACAACAGCCACAATCACCAAGTGGTCCCTACACGCAACAACAGCCACAATCACCAAGTGGTCCCTACACACAACAGCCACAATCACCAAGTGGTCCCTACACACAACAACAGCCACAATCACCAAGTGGTCCCTACACGCAACAACAGGCACAGTCAGTACGAGTCAGTATGACCTTGTTTCTCATAACATCACATTTTAAGTTTACTTCAATTTTGGTGATAAATCAAAAACTACAGAAGATATTACAATTGAGGTATCATTTTAAAGCACACAATCTGTGGGATCCAAAAAGGTATAAAATTCACTTTCACAATTTTGCGATTTAATACCCACTTTGCTGTGGCAGGTCACATATGTATGTCTAAAGTGTAAACTTGTTGAGTTACCAGTGCGTCCTCATAAGGCTTCAGTTCCTTCAGTCTCCTCAGTGCCTTCTCATATGTCTCCTTCACATGGGGCTCTATTGCTTCATGTCTGATGCACACAAACACATGGAAACAGTCAAACAGGAATCTGGCACCAATCCCATCATAATCAAGCTAGTGTGTGTGTGTGTGTGTGTGTGTGTGCGCGCGCATGCATGTGTGTGTGTGAGTGCACGCGCATGTGTGTGTTAATGATTTTTACTTGTTTTGGGGTTTGTACCTGATATTACATGGATGTAATGTTTTCTGGAACTGTTCTGAAGTTTGTTGATCAGTTGGGGTAGGGTTGGCATGTTTCTGCCCTCATGGTAGAAACAGTGTGGCACAAATACTTTCTGCCCATGCAACAGAAATACCTTGTTTTTGTTATGTATTGATATATGTAGATTTAATGTGGCCGCAGCTTGTTTGATGTTGGAATAAAGGAAGATGGATTCATATATAAAAGGTTGGTAAGGGGCATATTTTATTGCCAATCAGTATGCACATCAATGCATACCCATAAAATACACTGTACCCGTATATAAGGAATTGTGTACAAGAAAGTGTTTCTGTACACAAATAAACAATCAGTACAATATATACACAGTGCATCAAACTGCTAATCTACGACATCAAAGGTGAGGGGCTACATGCCGCCCCTCCAAACTCGATATAATGAACATTATTATAAGTGTACAACACATCGTAATAAACACACGTCGGTTCCTTGTACTTAACCATCTATGTAAATGAAGTGCCACAAGCAGTGGTGGAGGAGAGGAGGAGGTGGTCAAGACAGAAATATAAACGACTTACTCTGATCGATTCGAAATCGGACTGGGAAAGATTGAAGATCTTCTCCCATGATACCAAGCGGTGGGCTAGTCCACAAACCAATAGGGGTGGAAGGTTAGACTGACACAATCCATAACGAACATAAACATACTTTTGGCTGTGCCAAGAAGTTGTTATTTATGTTTTTGTTATGTATTGATATATGTAGATTTAATGTGGCAGCAACCTGTTTGATGTTGGAATAAAGGAAGATGGATTCATATATAAAAGGTTGGTAAGGGGCATATTTTATTGCCAATCAGTATGCACATCAATGCATACCCATAAAATACACTGTACCCGTATATAAGGAATTGTGTACAAGAAAGTGTTTCTGTACACAAATAAACAATCAGTACAATATATACACAGTGCATCAAACTGCTAATCTACGACATCAAAGGTGAGGGGCTACATGCCACAGGCACTGCTCATAATGAGGAGTGACCCCCCCACTAAGGCCACAGTGACCGTCAGTTGCATTAATAGAAGGCAACAACTCGCAATTAGATTAACAACTACAATTATAAACCTAAATGCATTAGGCATTTACTAACTTGTCTATGCGAAGCACAATCCGCAATTATCATTGAATATTAAAAAAGTACACTTGATCACAGTATTGTATCAGCCTGTCACTCAGCCCCGGCTGAGTGGCAGGCTGACACACCTGACAATTGGTATAGATCAAAGCTTCAACAAAACATAAGAATGACACAGTGTACAGCATAGACATAGTTTTTTTTTTTTTTTATTAGCCTGCCTCTCAGCCCCGGCTGAGCTTGGCGGACTGACATGTCCCACGTTTAGTATAGCATATAAGCCCAATATTCATAAATCGTTACAATGCAAATCTTCTGCTAAGTAAGGACCAGCCTATCGCTTAGACCCGGCTAAGCTCAACAGACTGGCACACGTTACAATTAGTATAGCGCCAACCTTCAACAAAACATAAGAATGACACAGTGTACACCATAAACATACAGCAATTTGTTACGTATGCACCTGTCTGCCCCTCAGCCCCGGCTGAGCTGGACAGACTGGTACGCATAACAACTGGTATAGACCAAATATATTCGAACAAAAGAGGCATCAGCAGCAGCACCAGGGAAAAAGGGAATAAATGACTGCTGATATAAGATAGTTCATAACTGCATCATAGGGATTCGGATATATCGACGAAAGGCGGCAGATTTCCATCTGCCCATAGATTGTATCTGGACATCTGTGAATCCTCGTGTTGCTGCAGTAGTTGCTGCACCTATCCTAAATGAGTGACACTTATAAAGACTAGGGTCATAACCAGCGTGGGAAAGACAAGCAGTTAATTGAGACGCAAAATATGCTCTGGAAATGGGGGTTCTGTCAGGGAAGACAAAGAGTGGTCCTGCTGATGAGCCATGAGTGTTTAGATAGCGACAAATATGTGCCACAGGACAGTTCTTAGACTGTGAATTTATTTCTAGGACAATAGGCCTGCCAACTGTCTGGTGTTTAGCATGTCGGATTGTAAGTTGCAGGGATGCTTTACTATCACTATGACGACCAGGCACTATTATTAGATCACCCCGTTGTATGACATGTTCGGTCAACCCTCCAGACCGCACAGTCATTTCACCGATCCTTAAAAAACCATGGAAAGCTAAGAGGAACATTGCTGTTATACATAATTGAGTAAACTTGTCAGTGATTACAACTTTTGAAGCGCTGACAAGATGACCTAGGATATGTAACTCAATTGGCCTTCTGGAATCCATTGTGCTAGATGTCTTCTGAACACCTACTAGAAGTTTCTTAATGTAAAAATTATCTGCAGGATCTGCTAGCCCAACTATTTTATGACTATAAGAAATAGCGGACACAGTGGACAAAATTGTTGACGAAGCATAATTGGCTGCAAACAGGTGTGTAATAAATCCTGCAAGATTCGTTCGTGACACAGGGAAAAACTTTTTGCCAGGACAGACAGATGATAAATATTTACGTAACATGTTGACACTGCGCCTATATGCTGCACGTGTCGTTGGTGCTAGTGACGCTCTGACGAGGTCCTGTTCTAAGCTAGCAGCACTTGTGGCTTCCGTGGATCGGGGATTGCTACGGGAGTGCGGTCCAGCCAAGGTGCTATCTGTCTGGCTTTTCCGATCTGCAATCGAGAAAGATGATCGGCTATGACATTTTGGTATCCCGGAACATGGCGAGATCGAAAAAGGATATTGTGCCGCAAACAGGCCAGCACTAACTTTCTGACGAGCTTCATAATGGGCCTATTCTTGGAAGTGGTCTTATTGATGATGTCAACGACCCCAGAATTGTCAGTCATGAAAATTATACAGTGATTAGCCAGATATTTGCCAAATAACTCTGTCGCTAGAACTAAGGGGTACAGTTCAAGAAGGGTTATATCGGCGGAAGTAAAGGGCTTGTGCCATGTACTCGCTATCCACTTCTTCCCAAAAACTACTGCAAAGCCCACATCACTGGATGCATCTGTATACAACTTAATTGTGTGAGATGACAAAAACCTCTGTTCCAGGAACATACTCTTCCCATTAAAAGACTGAAGAAAAATATGCCATGCATACAAGTCTGCACGCGCATCACAGTTTAGTGTGACGTAGTGATGCAGCCGAGTTACGCCAATTGATAAATTTTGGAGACGGCGTAGAAAACTTCTTCGTGCTGAAACAGCTAAGCAAGCATAGGAGAGCAGCCCGGTCAAAGATAACAAGTCCCTCAGAGTTACTTTACGACAAATTACCATACGATTCACTAATAAAGTAGCCTTGGCTAATTTGTCATCAGGTAGACGAAGCTGCATAGTAGTGGTGTCAATTTCAATTCCATATACAATTTGACATGTTGAGGGAGGACACCTCTTTCCCTCGTTTAGTGGAATACCAATCTCATGTGCTAGACGCTCAAAAGAAATTAATGAATTTCGACAAGTTGGCTCATTAGCTGGACCCACAAAAATATAGTCGTCGAGCAAATGCGTGACTTTGGAAACATGAAAATGTGTCTGTAAAATCCACTGGACAGCTCGACTAAAACGTTCAAATGTCTGGCAACTGACTGATGAACCCATGGGCAATACTTTGTCGTGGTAGAACATACCTTTCCATGTAAATCCCAGTAATGGATAATCTTGAGGCCGTATTGGAATGAGTCTAAATGCCTCCTGTATATCTGCCTTAGCAATTAGACAATTTGGGCCACATGACCTGACTAACTCAATCACTCTGTCTAATGATTCATATTGCACAGTTGTAAATTCTCTGGAGGTATAGAAATTAATGGAATCACCTTTCGGAAATGATAGATCATGGATGAGTCTGACTTTTCCTGGATCGTGTTTTGGAACCAAACCAAGGGGAGAACTTTGAAAATTGTTGAAAGGAATTGTTTCAAATGGGCCTGCTACACGACCTAAATCAATTTCATGGCTGATTTTTTCATCTACTAGAGTGGGTGCATGCAATGCTGATTGATGGTTGCCAGAAACACGAATGCATTGGGGTCCTTCATAATGAAGAGAGAAGCCCAAGGAAAAGCCCTGTAATAGAATAGATGCCTCTGCTTGGTCGTATGTTGACAGATAACGGGATAATACCTCACTGTTTATTGTGGTTGGAAGGGCGCATTGCACCTGTGCGTCCAACCCCTTGGGGGCGGGCTGGGCGTACGGTGCATCGACTCGTGTGTTTCCCGGAACATTTGGCACATGCGTGTTTGAACTGACACGCAGGTCTGAGGCAAGAGCCAAATTGCTCGAATTGAAAACATTGGCCTTTTTGAAAGCCTTTGCTGCTGCGGACATAGGGACTCCGGCTGGTGTTGCCCCGAAAGGCATAGCCCCCTGATTTGTTTGAGGTCTGCTCGAGGCAGCGAAACCTCAAATCCCAGTTCACCTGCCCATAACTCAAACGGTTGGCCCCCATCTCCCTGCGATATGCTTTATCGTAGCGATACCATGCCAAGCCCCCAAACCTGCGTGCCATTTCAGTGATATCTGCCATGTGCTTAAACAAGCCTGGAGCTAGCTGTGGTGATCGTTCAGTGAGGACAGCCCCATATACCGTGAATGCTGCCACCCATTGATCTATAGTTTTGATGCCTTTGCTGTGGGATGGCCTAACTAGAGATAAGGTGTCCTGATGGCCAATGGGCTTTACTTCTAAAGTTAAACGCTGGTGCTGCTGCTGGAACACATCATCCTCATCCTCCTCATCATTTTCACTAGCCAACAGCTGGAGATTCACATATTCCCCTCGCCTAATCTTTAATTTTAAAGCGTCCAGCAAACTAGCCCCCAGCGGCCTGTTAACTACATTATATGTCGGTAATGGGGTGAACAACTCACCACCAAGCAGGCCGCTGAGGACTGCGTCAACATCCTCAGCATCACTATCGTCAGAAGACGCGTCCGCAGCAAGGTGCTGACTGGACGTCGATGGTGTCGCCACTGGTGCCTGACTCGCCTGTCCCGCTGGACGAACGACCGGTTCCGGTAATAGGCGGCCCGACTGCTCGAGCTGTCGCATGACAGCGGCTGCGATAGCTTCCGCCATGCCACCCGATGTGGACAGTGTTGCCTCGGTGGCAACTTCCGGAGTAACGACATCTGGGGCAGTGGTGTCGGATCCTGCTGTCGGCCCCCCAGCAGCAGCTGTTGCACGACGACGGATCGTTCCTGTCTGCGTTCTCGTCCTATGGCGTGATCGTTGTGGTGGCATCTGTAACATTGCACCAACACCACAGGAAAATATCCATCAAACGATAACTTCTGACTGTGTAACATTGTACCAATACCCGGAGGTATATTTGACAATTTAAGTAGAGACACATGTACTGATAGTGAGATGCAATATTGGTTCATAATGAAAGCATCCATTATTCTGCCAGATGTCGACGAAACAAATACTGGTACCTCTCAATCACGAGGTTATCACTCAAATATCTAATTTGAAACAGAATATGTTTCGCAACAACTGGATAACATTATCCAAACAAAGTGGACATGTTGTACAACGTATATCGACACGTATATATAGTAGACATTTATTTTACTATCAATATCAACATTCCTGCTTCCTCAGAACCGTATTGTCTGCGATTCTATCGGACATTGTGATTTTAGTAAGTAGAAGTGACGTTTTTAGGATTTAATTAGTTTTAATATCAGGGTGCACCTGTGTGAAACAAGCTGTGATTCAGCCATGCGTGAAGAATAGTCAGGTCATTGGAGATGTCAATGCCAATTGACATGTGGTAAGTCGAAAAGTCAATTGGCATTGACATCTTCATTCCCCTGCACAGTCAAGCGTAAACATTACAATCCTTAAAATTCACTTGTATGCTGGATACAAAATCTGATAAAAGATTGTTGCTGTCGTCAACACCAAAGCCCATGTCCGTGTGCTGCTAGCAATAAATACTGCTATATTAGTGTGTATATAGAACTGGCAGCAATGGTCAGAAATCGCGAATCAAAATGGTCATGCTCGATTCGCTCGTCTATAATGGGTATCTCCACAGAAACCTGGAGAGTCCGTATTGGCTCTTTCCATGCGGGTGCGCTACAGCGAACAAATGGCCACGCTGGCAGAGCTTTGCAAAGGCGAACCATGCGAAATCGATTATCGGGTGGATAGGGCCATACAGCCTCCTCACAGCCCTGCTCTGCCTTTACGTCAGCCTGATGCTAGTGTCGCTGTTGCTCGTGGGGGCATTGAGCTAAGCCCTGGTCCAGTCACCCCAGAACAAACACAGCCACGCCGACGAATGATGAGGTCATTTAGGGTGAAACAGCAATCCTAAACCCACACCTAGAGCAAACACCTCACACATCCTACCTAGACTATAAGATATTAAAAGCAGGAGACATTCAGCTAAACCCGGGACCCACAGAGAATGTTTGCCATGTTTGCAGCAAGACAGTGGACTCACAACATGGTCTACAATGTGACACTTGTGATGTTTGGTTGCACCCCGGCTGTATCAATGTTAACCAACAGGAACTTTGTGCATTTGAAACGTATCATATCCCCTTTATGTGTCCAAGGTGATAATAGGAGGAAAATGACAACAATTACATAAATACCATTGAATGTGATGTATTTAGTGGCGGCGATAGATTCTCAAATATTGACATAGGTGGAGATATACAAACAATACTAGACCCTCCAACTGTCACTGGTCTATCTTTTGCTCATATTAATGTAAACGGTATTGATGCCCACTAGCAAGTTTGACATTGGTGGATATGAATTATTCCGAGCTGATAGGAAGAAAGTGGGTGAAAAGCCAGGAGGAGGCTGTGCTCTTTATATTAGAGACAATGAATGTAAACTTTGAAGAAAAACCAGATTTGATACCACAAGATCTGGAAGGCATTTGTGGAATAGTCACATTTAAAAAAAAACAAGATTATTATTGCAAGCATATACAGACCTCCAAATGAAAAGATTAACTGGTTTTATAAAATGGATCAGCTACTAAATAACTTTAGTTATATACTAAGCTGGAGTTCATCATCAATGGTGATCTTAACTGTGATTTATTAAAACAACCATTAGAAAATCACACTAAGCACTTTGCTCAAACATGTCCTATGCACCTACACAGACTCTTAGAACAGTGGAAATGATAAATTTATAAAACTTTGATAAGGAAATTAAAGATTATATGAAAATGAAACATTATTTTTGAAAAATAGCACATTCTAAGGGATTAGAAATATTTTGGCAAATGTATAGGCACTTCAGAAATGTTGTTTTGAATTCTCTCAAGACTGCAAAGCGGGACTACTTCACTGGTCTAATCCTGGAAAATAAGAAGAAACCAAAATTAATGTGGAGATGCCTAAAAGAACTCCTGCCAGGAAAATCCATGTC
Organism: Escarpia spicata; assembly: GCA_963995525.1. Taxonomy (NCBI): domain Eukaryota; kingdom Metazoa; phylum Annelida; class Polychaeta; order Sabellida; family Siboglinidae; genus Escarpia; species Escarpia spicata. The sequence continues at coordinate 3,366,560 of OZ023217.1, forward strand.
CAGCCCCAAAGGTGTACTTGTTGAAGGTCAAAAAATTACTGATCCAAAATGTAAGGCCAATGCATTCAACAAGTATTTTACATCCATTGGTAAAGAATTGACAAGTAGGCTTTCACCAGCTGCTTCATTCACTCCACCTAAACCACCCGAAATACCTGCTTTTACTTTCCCTACTGTCACACCTGATTTTATTGAACAACAACTAAGGAATATGCCCGAAAATACCGCTGTACAAAACAATAGTGAGGCCTCATTTAGAATATTGTATACAAGCATGGAGGCCATATCGCAAGAAGGACATAGATATGCTAGAAAGAGTACAGAGGAGAGCGACTAAAATGATACCAAATCTGAGGGATCTTAGTTACGAAATACGCCTAAAAGAATGTGGTTTAACAACACTAGAGACCAGGAGATTGAGAGGAGATCTCATAGAAGTGTTTAAAATATTGAATGGTTATGAAAATATTGATAGAAACATTTTTTTCTCAGTTAAGAAAGATAGAAGGACCAGAGGACATGAAGCTACATTAGTAAAGGAGCAGTGTAGATTAGATATAAGAAAGTTCTCATTCTCACAAAGGACTGTAAATGAATGGAACAGATTATCTCCTGATTGTGTTGGTGCTAGTAGCGTGAATATGTTTAAAAATAAAATCGATACACACCTTAAAAAGGCGGGATACATGTAGATAAAAAGTATTGGAATCTCGATAAGCCAAAAGGCTTCCTTGTCCAACTGCCATCCAGAGTAATTTTCTGGATGGCAATCTTGTTAAATCTTGTTAAAATAAATCTGTTGGTCTGGAAAGACTGCCTGGCAGACTACTACACGTAGCAGCACCAGTCATATCATAACCACTCGCATTCATTCTAAATCCCTCTCTGACATCTGGCAAGTTTATCACAGAATGGAAATGTGCAAAGGTGCTCCCACTTTACAAATCAATGGAAACTAACAACTACAGACCGATCTCAATTCTAACCATTTTGTCTAAACTACTTGAACGTTTTGTTCATAGTTCTTTTACAGATTATTTGGAAGAGCATAAACTTTTCACGAATGCCCAATCAGGTTTCTGAAGATTGACTCCACTGTAACTTCACTGCTAAATGTTACAAATCGATGGTTAAAAACATTGATAAAGACTTGTAATGGGAGTAGTGTTCATTGATCTCCGGAAGGCCTTTGACACTGTGGACACTGATATTCTGCTGAACAAACTTAAAGGATTTGGGGTTACACACATTGAACATAAGTGGTTCTCGAGCTACCTCACTTGTAGACTCGTAGCACAATCAGTTTCGGTGGATGGCCATCTGTCTGATCCTTTTTCTGTGAATATTGGGGTGCCCCAAGGGTCAATCTTGGGCCCCTTGGTTGTTTCTGCTATACCTAAATTATCTGCCTACAGTCACCGAATCCTGCAATATAAACATGTTTGCAGACAACACTGAAATTGATTCAGCTGCAATACCAGTGTGTTCGGCTCAATAAGAATCCAATATCAACAGTGATTTATGCAAAGTCAAACAGTATTTTGATATTAACAAACTTAGTATTAATGTACAGAAATGTCAATTTATGCTAATTGGCACTCATCAGTCCATTGCCAAGATGACTGATGTTAGAATTCATATCAACAATGAACCACTTAAACATGTATCGGTAGCCAAGTACCTTGGTATGTATATCGACTCAAACCTCAAATGGGACGACCACATTAACAGCATGATTCCTAAAATGTCATCCAAAATAGGAATCCTAAGATCTCTTTATCAAATAGTATCAATCGACATTCTCAGGCAATTATGTAACGCAATAGTTCAACCACACTTTGATTATGGAGATGTAATCTATGATTCAGCCACAGCACCAACCAAAACTAGATTACAGAAACTACGGCCAGAGCTGCTACTCATATCTGGGTCTAGTCCTAGGCAAAATAGAAATACTAGGTTTCAAACACTAGGCTGGTTATTACTACAACAAAGAAGGGATTTTAATAAATGTGTTCTTATGTACAAGTGTGTAAATGGTCTAGCACCACAATATTTGTGTGACATGTTTAAATCAAATAGTCATTTTTACAATACCAGAAATGCCTCTCAGCTGAAACCATCCAAAGCCAAAACTGCATACTATCAACACAGTTTCAATGTGTCCGGTTTGAAATTATGAAAAAACTACCAAATTGAAATTCAAAACAGCCATTCTGTTCCATCCTTCAAAAAGACCCGACACAAATATCTGAGTGCTAAACCACCATTTTAAATGTACTTTGTTTTTATCTGTTTCTTGTATGTTATGACTACTTGATATACTTTATTTAGTTATTTTTATTTCATGCATTCTATTTATTATTTATTTATTTATTGTAATCTCTTTTAACTTGTATCCTTTGTACATACCGTATTCGTTCTATTAAGTGTACATGCCCTAATTAGCGTACACCCCCTTTTTAGTAGCAACCGGCGCCGTGACAGTGATCTCAATGCCAACCTTGACTGTTGAATCCATCATTGTGTTTTAATTTCTACCAATATCACACTAGATTCAATGCTTGGTGATGAAACAACATCGAAAGATCCACCTAAATTATCACACTTACAGTGTTGTGGTATCTTGTTGCTCGTATGTCAGAGGCAGAAATCACTTGCCATCATGTCTACTGAGATGGCTGTACTCAGAAACCGCAGGAACCAAACAAAATGGGTGCACACCCCGTACGCTTATTGGAACCAAACATTTTACATATTTCCATGTCTCAAATATTTCCTAAGCGTAATGTACGCTTAATAGAACGAATTCGGTATATCAAAACGTGTTGTATGACTGATGTAAATGGTGTATGAATGGCTCGGCCATCGAAAATAGTGAAAACTAAGTATGTCACTGAGTAGAAATAAAATTGTAAATCAATCAATCAAAAACCTTCTTACACCAATACTGTGTCATATTGTGGTGACAGCCCCAACAATAAAAAAATAGCTCAAATGACACAGGTTTGTTGTTGAAAACTAAACTGACCAATAGTGGCTGTGACTGACGTGACTGGCTTCTTCACAAGCTGTTCACGTGCTAAAAGGCATACTTTTAATTAATTCAAGACTGGCAAAAACTTACTTCTGGCTAAGGGCCTGTGTCTCACCCATCAGTGGGATGGAGAGCTACCTCCTCATCAGCTTCAGGATCCTCTTGGTCTGGGCGTCCTGCTTGTGTTGTTGTTCCTGGCTTGTCACAGCCCCCGGCGCAGGCTGCAACAGAGAGAACAACTGTCCATGACACCAGGGACTGTTTCATTACAGTAAAGAACTCATCGAGAAAATCCACCACTAAACATAATCCTTGTTACATTGAAGAAGCTTTTCAAAATGCTCAGTATCGAGGCCAACCTTACCCCAACGATCCTCTTAACGCAGCTTTCCAAAAACTTCTGTCACTGAGACATTTGAAAGAACCATCAACAAGTTTGTTTTAAAGAAGAAACATTTCCTTTGCTATTTGAATCTTAACGCTAGTTTTAAGTAAACTGTTTATAGCAAAACATATATGAAGTATTATGTGATGAGTGTTTCTACACATTTTTATTGCTGCCTACAATGTGTTTTACCTGATTTTATGTATATTATCAATTGTATTACTGCCATATCAATGTGCATCTAAAGACAAATTTCCATTTTTAATGCAATGCTAACGTTGTTGTATGAAGTATTGTGTGATGAGTGTTTTAACATTTGTTAATGCTGACTACAGTGTGTTTTACCAATTTTACGTGTATTACCACTTTTATTATTGGCATTTCAATGTGTATCTAAAGAAAATGTTCTGTTTTTAATAGTGCTTTAAATAGAAAAAAAAAGTTATTGAAACAGGAGAACAACACCCACCTGCAGCCCAATGAGTATCTAAAGGTAAAATTATGTTTCTAATGCAGTGTTTTAAATGGACAGTAAGGTTATTGAATCTTGAAAGAGAGGAAAAGAAGATGAGCCAATATCACCCACCTGCAGCCCAGGGAGGACGGCTGTTTCAAACTCATGGTATGTTTCCCAGATCTGGGCGTCTTTACTCGGGTGGAGATCCACAGCTGTGATGGAATGCTCAAACACAATGCGGATCTTCTGTATACCATCTGCCTCAGCCATGTCCCTGATGGAATAATGCATGTATTCCAGCCATATCCCCACAGCTATAAGCACCAACACATGTTGACTAGGGTAGCAATGCCAATAACTGTTTGTTTCACAGGAGAAATTGTCTACACATTCAGCAAATTACAGGTATGTAGCTTACAGACTTCTCACACAAAAAACAGGTCAAATTACCAAGTGCGATTTCAGTGCTTACCCTTGTTCAACATTACAGATACACCTTGCATTTAAATGCTTAGTATTTTTTCAAAAGTAGTTACGTAAAATCTATTGGTCATTGGTTGACGTGAGTAAATTCTAAGACACTGACCTTTTAGTACTGGCTGATTTCGAATATAGTGACCAGCCCTATTACTCACAGAAATAGTCCTTGACCGCCCGGTCAAACAGCTTGTAGACTGACTGTCTTGCTTTGCTGTCTGATCCCGCCAACTTCTCCTCATCCTCCAGCCATGTCAGCCACACGTCACATCACCAACCACATGAATCACAACTAAAATGAAGCAACAGCCGCTAAAGACATGTTACACGTTCAAATATCCAAGATAGCATCCCAGTGCACAACAAAGATAGAAATAACATACGGGTAAACAATAAATTATTACATTAATCAGAGAAATGCTTTTAAACAGGGGAGTTTGTAAATGACTGGTGGAGATTCATAGTAAACACCATCGAATCTATCAGTTGGTGAGGCATAAATCTGTGAAAGGTGTCTTTATTAGACAGGAAGACCACAAGAATGTTGTGACAATGCTGGACATTTAACAACTGAATTATACTAACTAATGCACTATTATCATGTACATTTCCAGTTGAGTTACATCGTTCCGATATGGCGTTGTCATAAATACCAAAACCCGAAGGTTGTCACAGAAGCCAGTGGGAGATGGCGTCTCGTGACACATACATACAATAGTTTTAATTGGATTTACTGTGCACTGGGTACAATGAAAGAAGCAAAAAGTAAGCGTTCAGCTGCATGCCGAGCGACAAATGTACACCTCATTTCTCTGTACTGAGGGAACACAAAATAGGCCTTGTAAGGCAGCACTCTCTGCACTGTTTGAATTACCAATTCCAGTCCAGCATGTACAAGCTGTATGACAAAGTCGAAACTTGCAGCCGTGGCCAGAAAGCTGCAACAACAACGATTGCCAGCAAGAAGATGCGTCACATTCTTGCATAAACAAATGTACATCCCCCAAGTCGCAGTGGTATGCAGAAGGCTGCCAACAAGATTGCTAGCATAGCTTTGCAGCATACAATGGATGATTTAAAACAGAAACGAGAAAAAATGCATGACATAAACAATTCGAAATAAAAAAGAAGACAGTGCCATCAGCAACTGCACCATCTTAGACAGAAGTTGAGGCTGTTGTGAAAAAGAGGCGTCTGAAAAAGAACGTGACAGCACTGCGACACGGAGGAGACCATCAATATTCATTACGTTCGAGAAAGTTAGCCGACCACAGCTTTTCAAGCATAAAGTGAGTAGCTGAAAAGAATTGAACTGTGACTTTTAATTTACCACAGACTTGTGGTAAATTAAAAGTCACAGTCAATACAGAGAACAGTGCCGGTACATTGGATTTATCTCCACCACACATGATCTGTTGGCTACATACCTGCGAACACAATGTCTATTAATATTGACTCAACGTGGTTCAACTTCAAGGCTAATGTGTGATGCTGTCACACACAAACTATTATGACACCGGTGACTGGCGTTGAGGCCAGGCCAGGGTCAGCATATTTCATCCTGTGCTCTATCAAATAGCTTAGGTGCTGTGCCGTAATCACTCTACTCTCCAAGACTACTTAGGTCTTAGCATTATCTTCAAAAATGGAAATATTCCACTTGGTGGATTTAGGTGGACTTTTATTCTTATAATGTAGACATGTAGTACGAATTAAAATAAGATTACCGGGTATACATACTATTGCAATTTGTTTGACGTTAACCACCATTTCACGTTGGTCTGTACGTGATAACTGTATTATATTGTTTAAATCCTTACGATTCGAAAATCACAGTCGGGAAGTGCCGCACACCACCCGACTGTACAAGATTGCCAGTCAGCGTCAGTCGTGTCGATTGAACATGTTCAATCGCCACGATTGCCGCTGACTCGACGTTATCAATATATGGCGTGATCGGCCTTGTTTATTCAATAGTTCTTCACATTCATATTCCAACAGAAATGCCAAAGCAAAGGCTTGAGACTTAGTCTAGAAGAGATTGCCTCCACACTTGGAACTGGCGGTAAGTAAAAGTAATCGCTTCTTTTAATCAATGCTTTACTTTTAGACTTAGTAGGCAATGACTCATTGACTGCAATACTGCCTACTTCAATTTTCAAAAGTTCAATGTTTGTCGAACTTGTTTGTTCCCGTATTAGAGTAAAAGGCACCTTAGCGGCCTAGGCGTAGCCATAGGCCCTACTACTGACAATGTCTATGACTATGTTTACCATGTGCGCTAGCGTCGTTCTGTCTGTTTACGTTCTACATATGATATATATAAGTGTATGCAACTGTAGCGTAGCGGCAACCCCAAGCCACTCCATCACCTTTTAACATCAGAACTGCTCCGTCGCGACGCCAACTCCGATTATGAAGATCACAAATAAATGTTCCAACTATTGTGGTCACAATGCCAACTTTTCGTAACAAACGGATTCGTATTTATTACAAAAAAAGAAGTGTTTTAATGAGTCGCGTACACATTTCAACACATTGCGGTTGACAACTATACCGGAAATGACCCGGGAACGCAGCCAATGCAGTCGCGAGCTCTCGCGGCACACCTCCTATGCGTAGTATTCGCCTCTATATAAATGCGGTCGCGCGCCAAGAGACGCTGGCGGCTTGTTGTTAGATACTTGAATAACGTGCGAAAGTGTGTTGTTACATAAGACGGCGTGGTGCACGTTACAATGTTGTCTTTGTACAAGGCCCCTGCTTGCATTGAGGACGCCACAAGAGATGACATTTTGTCGAGTGATTTCACACGTCATGGAATAATAAGTCAAATAACAAATTGCACCGTCTTGCAAAGATATCGGGTGCTACAGTTGATGCAGCCAACCCTATCGTGTAAATAATGTGGCCGAACCCCCAGTTGCAATGCGTATTATACTGTCACTAAAGTTCTATGTGACCCATTGGTTTGAGGTCGTATTTCAAGGTGTCAATGTAAAATGTATATTATAACCATTATTTGAGCACTGCAGCTGAAGAAGACAGACACGTAAGTATTTAGATGAATGTATCTATAATGGAGGTACAGTATGTGTGTGTCTGGGAATGGGCATAGGATAATATGAGTGTTATGACACGAGAAGCACTATATAACAATTGCCACAATGTTTTACACGTAATCATTGTCAGGCCTGTTTGCAATGTTACACATATATTTTATAATACATTAACATTACACGTGTGTTTCATTTCAATTCTTTAAGATGTTGCTTAGACGTCTATTCCCAAAGGTGAAACTAAGCCGTTTGATACACAGGACAAAATGACCCGATGGAATGCGAAAGACTACTACAGGTAAAGTCATTTCTATAGTACCAAGTTTAATATTTTCCTATGCCTACCTGTACACTTTTCTACAAATATGTGAAACATCGCTAGTATGCACACAAAAGTGTACCTTACGTTCTTTATACACATCTCATATGATCACTGTTCGTGGTGATGATGCAATTCTCATACAATATAACGTACACTCTGTAATTCGTAAACTGAACATAACTCAACATACATGATGTGTTAAAGTATTTTGTTGTTACACACATCGGTGTAACTGAATAACATTCTTTGTTGCATAACTACGAAATAATTACGTACAAATTGTGCCCCATGTTTATCCTCTCTGCACACTTTGTATCGGTCAATGGAATACTATGAATACCAGGACGTTTTTTAACGTACAAAGTGGGGGGACACTGTCCCTTAACCCTTTCATTTGCCCCCCCCCCCTCCCCAGTCAGACCAACTTTCCCCCAGTGTGCCCCCATTATCCCAAACCAGCCCCTTGTAAGGCTTACTTTTTATTCGTTTCAGTGTGCTTGATTGAATTAACACTGGGGTATAATAAACAACTCAAAGTAGCAGTTGTCATGCTTTCGCCAGAGAAGAACGGTGCCCCTGGACTACTTGAAGCGGTGAACAAAGCACTGGATCTGACAGGAGATAAAGACACGAAGCTGGTTGGAAGTTCAATCTACTGGGACTCGTACAATTCTCCCGAACGCCCAGATGGATGAAGATATTGTCAGCGCAGGCTGGGAATGTCAAACAATTTGGCACCACGATGTCAGGTTTGCCCAGAACGAGCTGCAGCTGGTGGATGCTGTGCTGAACAACCTATCAGCCTGCATTATGATGTGGGAACAGATGCAGGCGCCAGAAAGTACCAGCTACAGAAAGGAGAAGGCTGGTGCCAAAGGGTTCCTGAGGAGCTGGAACCACCAACAAGCGTTGATCACCGCCCTGATGGGCGACATCCTGGATATATTTGAAACATTCCAGAAGAAGTTGCAAAGGAGTGATTTGATTATCAGCTCATAATATGTTTATGTGTATAGCGTAACGTCGACGTTAAGGAAATCATACAACGGCAAGTCCCCAACCTCGGCGATGAGTACAGTGATGTGATGACATCGATGGTGAAAAACAGCACTGTGTCCCCACAGGGACGATGGTGGGAGCGATATGTGATCCAGTTTGCCCTCGGTCTTTGGAACCGATCACCCGCAGCCTATACAGATGCGACCGATACTGGCGTGTTACTTCTTCCGTTGGTTAGACTGCTCCAGTATTACAAGAACTCCGTCGATCAACGACCAGGTGGGTGCATTACACTATGACATTTTTGCATAAAAAGCAATGCTTACATTTACTCTGCCCAGTCCACACTGCGTGCAACTTCATGAGTAGCCGTTGTCTTCGTTGTGACAGTATTGTGCAGAAAAAGATATATACAGCAATGTATGGTTATGATATCATTATATTTGTCATATTTACGTGGGATGTCACTTCATATCCTGCTCCTCCATAATTACCGTGATGACACACTGATATGACAACTGTTACACCACACGGTAGCCCTTTCCGTTTTCATAAACTGTTCACCCATCATGACAAACGTGAATTTAATATCGAGCGCACGCGATTTAAAGGGAGAACCTTGCTAAAATCACTGGCAATGTAGGCAAACCAAATGGCCATAACATTAATCTGTCCATAGGTTTCCTGCATGATGTCTTCGAGTGGATGGACATAACCGTAAGTGGCAAACACGTTCCTGGGTGTGGGAGACATGGCAGACTCACCTTCGATGAAATGTCCATACAGCAAGATCTCCAATTGGATTCTCCGGATGGCGAAACGAGACTGTCGGGGGTAGTCGACCTGGAATGGTGTGGAGAAAAGTAAGGGAAATAACAACAACACATTGTTAGCGTCGCATGTTCTCCAGATGGAGTTTTTGGGATACACAGGATTTGTGTTCCCATTTGCCCATTTCATTAACGTCGCTGTGCAAACGCACCATCTTGTTCTGTTGTTCTGGAAAGCTTCGATTGTGGTTTTCATGTTCATTTGTGCTTGTTTGATGGCGCCAGTGCTAACCGGTCATTCCTATAGCTGTTGTTTCACCCACTTAAACCACTGTGCGTCAATATGACAACTGACAACTTACAAGTTCTGGGTGAAACAATAGTTTTAGGAATGGACGTTAAACATTTCATCAAACGTTTACGTAATAATGTTTTTAACAGTGGAACTACATCTTTTTGCACTAGACACCTGCACTGGCAAGGATTTGCAATCATCTGGGATCACTTGCGCCCTGCTTTTAACTGGGCTATAACGTGTAATCCAGAGATGACCCGTCTGCACCACAAGTTAAGTAAAGAACATATTGTTCTTACCACTGTCTAAAAAATGAGAAATCACCTAGCAGAAGAATGCTTGAACAGCGCCATGTGGTCCCTGATGAAGAACTATGCTGACAGTCTAGGTGAAGGACAACGAAAACTTCTTACCCGTATTTTGAAATTTGTTTCCATTATTAGTGATTAGATATATTTCGTAAACAATGATTCTCCTGTCCTTCACCTAGCTGACTGTACTCTAGAAACAACAATGTCATTCTTTTCTAACTGGGAAAAAGAACTCCTTGCCCGTGCAGATGTCGATACCCCCCTAAAAAGTTATCTCATGTCCCACAAAACCAGGGAGGATATTATATTTTGCTGTACGAGTTTGCGAGAAATTATGAAGAAACGTATCACATATGGCAGCTCCATTATGGCATCATGTTTAAATACTGACATAGTAGAGAATTATTTCACAGCAAAGATCGCAAAAACATGGCGCCAATACAAATCCGACATATCTCCAATATTCCAAAGGCGTTAATTCAGTGTTGCTCGGGAAAAGCAGTAAGAAAAGATTCAAGAAATCAAATGCTGGTTTAAAAGGAGCTGTTCCTTACAATTATTCTTGCAACCAACCTTTGAATAAATGAGGCAAACGATCATAAATGTAAATGCAAAAAATTTGATAAACATCTAAAGTTAGCCCTAAAAATAATGTTAATCAAGTTGATGCTTTTCTTCATAATTTCTCAAAAACTCGTAAACACATGCATTTCCCTCTAAAGCCCATACATTCAACATATGCTACAGTTCACTCTGAATCGCTGTCAACACATTCCGACACGCAAACGGCAGGTCTTCTTTGGTGGCGTGCGCTAACCACATTGCTGCAGTCAGCTGGCTGCATGAGCGGTGCAGCCATCATTGACATACATCGCAGTGTCTCCAAGTTTGTGCTAAGTAATAATTAAGACAAGTATTAGTACAAGGAAATACCTTTTGCTATATTGAGTAATATTTTTACGTTGCTTATATTCATACCGACATCGCATTTACACAATTATTAATAGCCGTATGTTATACGTGTACACAATACTACAAGTACATGAATGAATGAATGAACGTTTATTCAACAACAACAACAACATAATACATGCACAGTATGGTTTGCTGCTGCTGCTGCTGAAAGGACATAGCTGAAGTCATAGACTTATGTGTTGCTATGCCCTACTCGAACTATGAAAACTGAATAAATACAACAGGAATTATAAATAAATCACAAAATAATATTCACAACTCATATAATTTTATAGACTGTTTACTATAGTGCTTGTGTTACTATTTCATGGGTTTAACAAAACGTCACCTTCAATTAACAATTCACAAATATGTAGAAAGTATTGACAACTTGATTGCTTTTTTTAATTGTGTTAAACTTGGAAGCTGAGTCAATTTATTTGGTAAATTGTTCCACGTTTTTATACCCTTGACGGTGATTGACAGCAGTCGGAGGGTGGTGTTTGTCTTTTTAACATAGAACAGTTTGCTTTGTCTTGTATCATGTATGTGGATAGCTGCGGTTGGTTCAAATAATGCTTGAACACGACCATTTAAAGAATGGTTGTTTGCTTTATAAAGTATGATCATAGTCTTGTATTTAACTAAATCATGAAATTTAAGCATGTTTGAGAGATGGAAAAATACAGATGTATGATCATGATAATTAAGATTATAAATAATCCGTATAGCTTTTTTCTGTAACATAAATAGTTTTCTAAGTCTAGATTGATAAGTATTTCCCCAGATCTCACAGCAATATGACATATGTGGTTCAACAAGTGAATTATATAATGTGTGTAACGCTTGACAATCAAGAACATGCCTAGTTTTATACAAAACTGCTATGTTTTTTGATACTTTTGATTCAACCATTTTTATGTGTTCTCTCCATGTTACGTTTTCGTCAATGGTTACTCCAAGGAATTTAGTATATGATACCTGCTCAATGTTTTTCCCATTCAAAACTATATTCACACCTGTTCTAGGTTGCTTTTTATTGTTGAACATTATAAAATGTGTTTTGTTCACATTAAGTGATAATTTGTTCGCTCGAAACCACAGGTCTAGTTTTTTTAGTTCGTTGTTAATAACAGTGCTTACTTCAGCTGTGTTACTAGCGGAATAAAAAATGTTTGTATCATCAGCAAACAAAATAATGTCAAGCATTTTTGAGACTTCACACATGTCATTTATGTACAGAATAAATAATAACGGGCCAAGGATTGAACCTTGCGGGACTCCACACTTGATTTCCTTTTGTTCTGAGTTACTGTTGTTATAGCATACATATTGTCTACGGTTGGTTAAGTAGCTTTTTATCCAGGCCAGAGCCAGACCCCTGATTCCGTAGCATTGCAGTTTACTTAGCAGTATGTTGTGGTCAACAGTGTCAAAGGCTTTTTTTAGGTCGATAAAGACCCCAATCGTGCTTTGGCATTTATCCATTGCGGATGTAATTTTTTCGACAAATTCTGTTAAAGCTAGTGAAGTTGAGTGATTACTTCTGAAGCCATACTGCCCATCTGTCAATATGTGTTGTATTTCAATGAAAGACCTTAGCCTTTTGTTGAATATTTTTTCAAGTATTTTTGAAAATTGGGATAAGAGAGATATAGGTCTATAATTAGAAAACTGAAAACGATCTCCTGACTTAAATATAGGAATGACTTTTGCTAATTTCATATCATTTGGAAATGATCCGCTGATCAAAGATCTGTTAAAAATGTGGATTAGCGGTTGTACAATTTGCTTTATTACATGCTTAACTGATTTCATGCTGATTTCATCAGGTCCGTATGAAGTTTTACTTTTGCATCCAGACACAATTTCGAGTACTTCTTGCTCAGTAACGGGGGACATATACATTGATTGTGATACAGTACGTTTTACAAAGTCGGTTGGCTTTGTTCCCGGGCAGGTTTCTATGAGGTTGGATAATTTAGTACCTATATCGACGAAGAAATTGTTAAAATGATTAGCTATTTCTTTATTTTCTAATACTACTATGTTATCGCCAACATGAAACTTTTTCAAATATGTGGTATCAGATTTTCTTTTACCTATTATGCTGTTAAGAGTTTTCCAAGTTGCCCTTATATTAGTCTTACAATCGTCGAGTTTTTTTCTGTAATATTTTTTCTTTTCTAGACGTAATAATTTTGTTAACTTATTTTTGTAATTTTTGTAGCGGATTTCTGTTAATTCTGTCCTATTTTTTAGAAACGCTAAGTACATGTTATTCTTCTTTATGCAAGCGTTTTTTAGCCCTCTTGATAACCAAGGTTTATCATTCTTTTTTGTCTCTCCTGAATACGTTGTAGTTTTTACAGGACAGGCATCGTTATAAGTATTATTTAGTATTTGCATAAAGCGCGAGAATGCTAAATCAGGGTTTGACTCGTTCATTACAGTGTCCCAGTTTGCATAATTTAAATCGTGCTTAAATTTGTTTAATGAGTCCTCATCTAACGTTCTGTTATATTTATATGTTGGATCATCGTTAATAACCGCATAAGTGCTGTTGTCACACAGGACGAAAATTGGCATATGGTCTGTAGCATCGCTTAAAACAATGCCGCACATTTTGTTTCTACACAGTTCAGAACAGAAAATGTTATCTATTATACTAGCAGTCGTGCTTGTTACTCGTGTGGGCCTGGTGATCAAGGGATATAATCCAGAGCTGAACATTTGATCAATGAAATATTTTGATTCAGCTTGCTCTTCGCAGTGCAATAGGTCTATATTGTAATCACCACATATATACACGATTTTGCTGGTGAGATTTCCCAGTATGAATGAGAGATTGTCATTAAATTTGCTGAAGCTGGTATTCGGTGCTCTATACATACAACCGACATTGATTTTTTCGTGTTTACTAATTTGTATCTCAATAAAGATGCTTTCAAAACAGTCATCAACAGCATACGATATATTCCTTAGACAAATATCAGAAGACTGGCAATTGTTAAGTACAGATTCACACACATATATGGCAACGCCGCCACCGTGTTTGTTTTTTCTGGAATTACAGTACAGTTTGTAACCCGAAAATACGACATCGTTACAGTTTACTTCACTTCCGTCCCAATTGTTTTCTTTAAGCCACGTTTCTGATATAGCAATTATATGAAATTTATACTCCATGCTTTGGATAGTATCTTTAATCTTGGGTAAGTTAGCTTTTAAACTCCGAGCATTAAAGTGTATTATACTCAGTTTGATTGGCTGTTTTTTTTTAGTGTTATGTATGGATTAGTAAAATAATTAGTACATGCTTTGTAGCGGCCTCCGCACATGTTGCATAAGTTGTCCATTCGTTTGGTCTTCTTGGCCGGGGGCTGTTTCCCTGAAGACGATGTTGTTGGCTTTTGTATTTCTAGTCTGTGTGCTGATGTTTTTTTTCGCGAAATTGGTTATTGCTTACAACAAGATTGCGGCCAACACATTCTGAAAAAATAACATTGATTACATCGACGTCGAGGCCATCTGGCATGCACTTCATACACGACTTTGTAATGTCACCGTCTGCAAGGACTTTATGTATAACTTCATTGAGGACACTGGCCCCGTGCTCCGCTAAAGCGTCCAGTCCTTGCAGACGGCGGACAGCATTGTGCAGAGTGATGAAGAAGTGTAGCGCATCGTCGCTTATATTGAGCAGCGATCGGTTGACGTTTGCTCGTGGTGACATCCAGTGACGAAGGCATTGTTGTCGTTGCTCATAGCTGACCTTCCCCTCTGATAAGACGACGCAACACATTCAGCTTGGCTTTTTATGCCTGTAAACATTAATGTTGACGTGCATATGGTGTCTGAGGCGGGTCACGGTATTATACTGCATCATGGCTACACATCTCCCACCATGGTACCTCAGTTGACCTAGCCCTGCGTCTGTCATGTTTCTGATTGGTGGCACTGTAGATGTTGGCAAACTCGGCGCAACCAATGCCTCAGTACCAAGAGCAGGCTGAGACCACTTTTATGCAGCTGTGAATGTGCAGTGTTGTTAGTAAAAGGCAAAACTGGTTCGTTTAGTAGATGGTTTATGTTTTTCTCAGCTTGACTTGCCTTTTCTAGAACGGTTGTTTAATTCGTTAGCAATTCCGTATTTGATGCGGATTCATATCTTGTAAATACCGTAATGTAATATTTGTTTAATAAAGCTATTTCAGAATGTTACAAAAATCCAGTAATTCTATAATTCAAACACACACCTTGAAATACGTCTCTCTAAGGACAGTGTAAATATCTGCACACGTTTCTGGGATAATCTTCCCTACAGTTGTTTCTCCCATCCTGAACTGGAAAGCCAGGCTCCTGTATGTATCACCTGTTTTTAAATGAAGTAAAGCGGATCTTTGAAGTGTTGACAATTATTGTCTAGTGGAAATATGCTAACTAAATAAATATTCTGAGAATTTGTTTGCATCCAATTGATAAAATACTTATTACTGATTTGATGTATCAACACAGTTATCAAAAATGACACAATCATAAATTTGGCTTAGCTTTTTTATCCAATATAAAAATCGTTCCACGTTAATTTCAATACCATATACTTTATAATAAAATAGGATTGCATACCTTTTGTAAGAAATCTCAAGGTCACGGCGAGCCTCTCTGCCGGGGAGCAATCGAGCGGTGTGCGGCTAGCGACCTGAATAGTGAGGTGACCGACTAATTTCCTATACTTTACGCTATAAATATGAAGACAACTTGGAACTATCCTTGGGTGACCTCGCAACTTGCGAGGTACCTGTACTACCGAGGTGACCGTAAAGTGGGGTTCGTCTGTACCGTCCACCGAAGGATGGGCATTTTTGCTGCTTTACATAATATAAATAAATGATGATAGTTTGGCAAACGGCAAATCTTGAAAAAGCAACACTTGTGTGCGATGCCTGAAGCAGCTGGTTGGACGTTGCGTAGTTCGGCTGTAAGAAGTCGTCATTGTCAGAAGTTCTCCTGTGAGTGAAGGGTGTACGTGGGGTCTATGCTGATAAAAAAAAGTCTGCTGACGGGGATAGCTAAGTTGAAAGAGAATGATTATTTCTGCGGTAGATGTAAGAATTGACGTGGAAAAAGTTCATACGGAGATAAATGACAGGGAGACTGTTTCAAACATTGTGAACAGAGGAGTGATGAGAAGACTGGCGGAAGGAGGCTGAAACGATGAAAAGAGACAGGAGTAGACGGGAAATATTCCAAGTGCATTGAGCATGGAAATAAATAGTACAACGTTTATGTTTTCAGAATTGTTGCATAGTGCCTATGTAGGTATATAAGTCTCGGAGGAAAGGTAACGGGGGGGGGGGGGGACTGGGCGGGGGAAAGGGCGTTCTGATGGAAGGAGACCGGGGGGGATGGCGGGAGAGAAATGAAATGAGTGAAGGTGGCGGGAGTGAAAGAACCCCGGAAGTAGTAGCTAAGAAAATAAGGGCTATGAAGGATATTAAATCCCCTGGAGTGGATGGAATTCCACCCAAACTATTATTGGAAATTTTTGAACAAATTAGCATACCGCTTGCAACAGTGTTCAACTTGTCATTAGAAGAGGGAGTGGTTCCCTTAGAATAGAAAGAAGCAAACATTATACCATTAGGTTCGAGAAACAAGCCAGAGAACTACAGACCAGTGAGTTTAACATCGATGATTTGCAAATTATTAGAAAAACTAATTAAAGACAACATGGTGGATTTTCTTGTTAAACATAACTTGATAAACCCATCTCAACATGGGTATCTAAAAACGAGGTCATGCTTAACAAATATGTTATGTTTTTGGAAGATATCATTAAGTGGGTAGACGAGGGATCACCAGTAGATATCATCTACTTAGATTTTCAGAAAGCTTTCAACAAAGTTCCACATAAAAGATTACTGCTTAAACTAAAGGCCCATGGCATAGGAAATGGTATAATTAACTGGATAAAAAAATGGCTGATTGACAGAAGACAACTTTTAGTAGTTGATGGGGAGGCTTCAAACTGGAAATCGGTATTGAATGGGGTACCACAGGGATCAGTACTAGGACCTATATTACTCTTAATATATATCAACGATTTAGACGATGCTATAACAAGTAAGATGATGACATTTGCGGATGATACAAAAGTGTTTAGGAGGATTAGCATTGACAGGTTGATCAAATGGTCTGAAAAATGGCAAATGTTGTTCAATTTTTGGAAATGTAAATGCCTCCACATAGGATATGGGAACGAAGATGTAAAATATACAATGGGGTATTGTACTAAGTACTACTGTAAAAGGAAAGGACTTAGGGTTAAACATTAGTGCTGATATGAAGGTTTCAGAGCAGTGCGGAATTGCAGATTCAACGGGAAAGCAAATCCTTGGATTAATTAGGCAAAAAATAGCGTATAAGGAAAAATAACTAATAATACCGCCATGGACGTCCGGAGGGGGGCACTTATCCCCCCTGGATCTGGACATGAATTTTGTTGGACTGTTTTACATGTTATGTAATATATATATATATTTGACGTAATTGTTCTGTTCGCACGCATCTATTTGTCCAACGGATATGTGCAAAAAAATAACGGAATTGTGCACTTTATATATATATATACATATATATAATATATGTCCCCCTGGATCTGGACCTGAAATTTGTTTGGACGTATATTCGTATATTTATATAAAGTGTACAATTCCGTTATTTTTCTGCACATATCCGCTGGACAAATAGATGCGTGCGAAGTGAACAATTTACGTCAAATATCGCATAATTTTGAAATGCCTTGTGATATTGTATCACATGACATTTCAAGAAATATTTAGCATAAGTGATTGATCTCTCACGCATCTGGTATGTGTGAGCTGGACAACAAAATCTATTGTCCAGTTAGTGTGAGAGATGAATCATTTGTGCTAAATATTGCATGAAATTTAAATCTCGTGTGATACAATATTTAATATGCCAGCGGTAAAACCCCCAAAAGTGCTTTATTTTAGAAGTTTAAATATCCCACCCCTTACACACATCCAAATGTTATATAATTTGAAAGCCCTACATTTCCCCATCCCAAAGAGGCCAGTCGTAGGGCTGCCAAGTGGTGCAGTAAGCGTGAATCCAAGGTCAAACAAGATCACCATCAAATAATGAATTTTCAAAATTATGCCCTTCCGCAAACGTCTGCGATAGGGCCTCCACGCTTGTATACAATATTCTAAATGAGGCCTAACTATTGTTTTGTACAACGGTATTCAGGGCGTCCGCATAAATTTTTCCAGGGAGGGGCAATATGTGTGTGTGTGTGTGTGTGTGTGTGTGTGTGTGTGTGTGTGTGTGTGTGTGTGTGTGTGTGTGTGTGTGTGTGTGTGTGTGTGTGTGTGTGTGTGTGTGTGTGTGTGTGTGTGTGTGTGTGTGTGTATTGTATGTGTGTGTGTGTGTAATATATTAATGTATATATATATATATATTCACATATATATATATATACTAATACACACACACACACACACACACACACACACACACACACACACACACACACACACACACACACACACACACACACACACACACACACACACACACACACACACACACACACACACACACACACACACACACACACACACACACACACACACACACACACACACACACACACACACACATATTGCCCCTCCCTGGAAAAATTCATGCGGACGCCCTGAATACCGTTGTACAACACAATATTTAGGCCTCATTTAGAATATTGTATACAAGCGTGGAGGCCATATCGCAGGAAGGACATAGATATGCTAGAAATTATCAACAATGACTGTGAAATAACAAATTAAATAAGGATACAGTTTTATCAGATACTATACTATACTATACTATACTATACTATCACAACTATTCAACATTAAACTTATATTGAAACATGCCACACACAAAATGAACGACATTGAATTTTTTTCGTAGTTTAGTGCCTTTTAATCACATGCAAATTCACCAGGTGCAGCTCTCATGGCTGTCAACAATTCCGTATTGACGAACGTTCTTTGCTAATGCTTGCGCAGAAACAATTAAAAGTCTAAGTGTGAATAAGCATGATATAAATACGAAACAAGGATACATTTAACAGAGTGCAATTGATGTCGCACGCGCAACGGTCAGACTGCAAACTAATATATGTAGTCGCCAAAGTACAACCAAAACGTGCTCATCTAACTTGTAAGACTTGGTAGCGTGTCGAGCAATTATTTTTAGGGTCCTCGGTTCAAATCCCGTAGAGTAATCGAAACAGTTGTTTGTGTTCTAGTTCTAGTTCTAGTTGTTTCCAGCACTCGGCAACGTTCTATTAACTGACTAGTCTGTATATTTTTGTGGTTACAATGTTATGGTCTTATGAGGTCTCATTCAACTAGTCAGCCCTTTCAGAACATTATCGCCAAGCCGACCTTTTTATGCTGGCACTGAGGGTGGTCACTGCCAGGGTGCTTGTCGTCCTCAGTGGTTCTTTTACGTCCCAAATTGAGACGGGACCGACATTAACGTGATCTCCGAGTCACGAGGGATACACAGTCCCCAATGTTGAAAGCCAGGTTTTTACACCAAATATACCATACCTGCCCGGTCCGGGTATTGAACTCGGGCAGACGGTATGTCAGGCGGATATGCTAACCACTACACTATCGCGCGCCCCCTGTTCATTTAGTTTAAGATTCATTTTATTTACTATTTCGGGCAAAATTTCGTAATTTCATTTTGTTATCGAAAACATACATAACATATAAACATTCTGGGGGATATACGTGCTAACTGGCAGTGAGCAGACAAAAGGCGATTCTGAGCGAACGCGCCATGTAGAAAGGGCGATAAACAGTGGCGCCCTATCACGGAGTGTGGCAACTCCAGTGAAGAGTGCAACCATAAATGAACCATTTTACCAAAAGGGGTCGCCACGGTTCGTGTGTTTGGTGGAACGGTGTCCTGAGTTTGTTGCACATGTCTTCCCTCAGTATTACGGTGGAGTTCAGGTAAGTTCAGATTGAAGTTGTCTACTATGTGGCGGTGTAATACAATTTGCACTCTGTATCCGCGCTGTTATTGCTTGATTAGGCCAGTGCGTGCAAGCGACGGCAGGTAAGATGGGCGATAAAACGTAGTCTAGTTCAGTTGTTTCCAGCGCTCGGCAACGTTCTATTAACTGACGTCTGTATTATTGTGGTTACAATGTAATGGTCTTATGAGGTCTCATTCAATGGTCAGCCTTTTTCTGAACATTATCGCCGTACCGACCTATATATACTGGCATTGAGGGTGGTCACTGCCAGGGTGCTTGTCGTCCTCAGTGGTTCTTTTATGTCCCAAATTGATACTAGTACTAGAACCAATCATAATGGTATGGCTGTATTCACTGTACTTAATCCTATGATATAGCCTATGGCTATGGCAATGCTGCTAGGCATAGCCATAGTATAGGTCAAAATAATTGGTCAGAGTCTGGTCAATGGTCACTAGAGGGTGGTTCAATAATAACAATGAGACATGTGCCACATACATGAAATAGCATGGACTGCAATGTCAGTGAATACAACATAGTTCATATATCATAGAATGAGAAACATGACACATAATTATAACTTGCTGACTAGGTTTATTACCAACTGTAGCTGCCAGCCTAGTTCAATATGAATGTTCACCGAAGCAGTCACTGCCTTACGTAAGTGTTTTCAGTAATTATTGCAGTAAATGCCTTAGTGTATTTTCACGTTGAGGTGATATGTTTCAGTGGAGGTGCAGAACTTCTGTTTGACAAAGTGAAACAACATCAAGTGACATTACCACAAGATGACAAAGGACCATGTACGTTGACATTCTTAATCCATTTTTAAATATAATACTTATTATTTATGTCAGCTGCACAGAAATAAAAGAATGGAGACTACTAATGAAGATCGGAAGATGTCAGCTATTATAAAATCAAATAATTTTGCTTGTTTTCTATTTTATTCACAGACATTGATGTGTAAATATCCACTTAACTTCTGCATCAATAATTGGCATCTCATCCCTTTTCGGGATATTTCAGGATCATCTCAGAACGTCGATGTCCGATATATCTATATTAGTTTCATCTGGCCTCAGCCCAACACCCCTCACTTTGTAAATGTTGATATGATTATGTTGATATATTAACAGTATCAATCCAAAGTGTAAAATATCGATGTCCTGACCTGCCTCCCCAAATGAAAGTAATTTTTCTCTGGTATTGAACATCGATATATTGACATGATCCATTACACCAGAAAGCAAATATAGTCCCAGCTATGTGAGTTTACTGCAGGTTACACGTGTACCCCATGTGTGGGATTTTTTACTTCCCCTGGCAGACACCAGATAGAGGGGATAAAAGGTTTATAATGTCTCTTCTGAAAGACACAGACAATTTGGGGTAAATGAAAAAGTTTTTTCAAAATGTTGTTTGCTTTACTGGGAAATGAAATCACGTCGGAATGAACTAAAGAACAAAATAAGTAATGGTGATTATGGTTGTGCTGTTTTTGTTGTCCCATGGTTAGGTGTGAGCTAGTTGTTATAATGGTGTCGAATAATTAGTATGTTTCTTTCAGGGACAATTGGACGACTACTGGTGTGGCTACGGGAGAATCTGTTGACCGAGAGGCCCGAGTTGTTCATGCAGGGTGATACTGTGTGAGTAATAGATCCTTGGTCTGACTTGTTCATTTAGGGTGACACAGTGTGAGTAATAGATCCTAGGTCTGACTTGTTCATTTAGGGTGACACTGTGTGAGTAATAGATCCTTGGTCTGACTTGTTCATTTAGGGTGATACTGTGTGAGTAATAGATCCTTGGTCTGACTTGTTCATTTAGGGTGACACTGTGTGAGTAATAGATCCTTGGTCTGACTTGTTCATTTAGGGTGATACTGTGTGAGTAATAGATCCTTGGTCTGACTTGTTCATTTAGGGTGACACTGTGTGAGTAATAGATCCTATGTCTGACTTGTTCATTTAGGGTGATACTGTGTGAGTAATAGATCCTTGGTCTGACTTGTTCATTTAGGGTGACACTGTGTGAGTAATAGATCCTATGTCTGACTTGTTCATTTAGGGTGATACTGTGTGAGTAATAGATCCTTGGTCTGACTTGTTCATTTAGGGTGACACTGTGTGAGTAATAGATCCTTGGTCTGACTTGTTCATTTAGGGTGACACTGTGTGAGTAATAGATCCTTGGTCTGACTTGTTCATTTAGGGTGACACTGTGTGAGTAATAGATCCTATGTCTGACTTGTTCATTTAGGGTGATACTGTGTGAGTAATAGATCCTAGGTCTGACTTGTTCATTTAGGGTGACACTGTGTGAGTAATAGATCCTTGGTCTGACTTGTTCATTTAGGGTGATACTGTGTGAGTAATAGATCCTTGGTCTGACTTGTTCATTTAGGGTGACACAGTGTGAGTAATAGATCCTAGGTCTGACTTGTTCATTTAGGGTGACACTGTGTGAGTAATAGATCCTTGGTCTGACTTGTTCATTTAGGGTGATACTGTGTGAGTAATAGATCCTTGGTCTGACTTGTTCATTTAGGGTGACACTGTGTGAGTAATAGATCCTTGGTCTGACTTGTTCATTTAGGGTGATACTGTGTGAGTAATAGATCCTTGGTCTGACTTGTTCATTTAGGGTGACACTGTGTGAGTAATAGATCCTATGTCTGACTTGTTCATTTAGGGTGATACTGTGTGAGTAATAGATCCTTGGTCTGACTTGTTCATTTAGGGTGACACTGTGTGAGTAATAGATCCTATGTCTGACTTGTTCATTTAGGGTGATACTGTGTGAGTAATAGATCCTTGGTCTGACTTGTTCATTTAGGGTGACACTGTGTGAGTAATAGATCCTTGGTCTGACTTGTTCATTTAGGGTGACACTGTGTGAGTAATAGATCCTTGGTCTGACTTGTTCATTTAGGGTGACACTGTGTGAGTAATAGATCCTTGGTCTGACTTGTTCATTTAGGGTGATACTGTGTGAGTAATAGATCCTTGGTCTGACTTGTTCATTTAGGGTGACACTGTGTGAGTAATAGATCCTATGTCTGACTTGTTCATTTAGGGTGATACTGTGTGAGTAATAGATCCTAGGTCTGACTTGTTCATTTAGGGTGACACTGTGTGAGTAATAGATCCTAGGCCTGACTTGTTCATTTAGGGTGACACTGTGTGAGTAATAGATCCTATGTCTGACTTGTTCATTTAGGGTGATACTGTGTGAGTAATAGATCCTAGGTCTGACTTGTTCATTTAGGGTGACACTGTGTGAGTAATAGATCCTTGGTCTGACTTGTTCATTTAGGGTGATACTGTGTGAGTAATAGATCCTAGGCCCGAGTTGTTCATTTAGGGTGACACTGTGTGAGTAATAGATCCTAGGTCTGACTTGTTCATTTAGGGTGACACTGTGTGAGTAATAGATCCTTGGTCTGACTTGTTCATTTAGGGTGACACTGTGTGAGTAATAGATCCTAGGTCTGACTTGTTCATTTAGGGTGACACTGTGTGAGTAATATATCCTAGGCCTGAGTTATTCATGCAGGGTGACACTGTGTGAGTAATAGATCCTAGGTCTGACTTGTTCATTCAGGGTGACACTGTGTGAGTAATAGATCCTTGGTCTGACTTGTTCATTTAGGGTGACACTGTGTGAGTAATAGATCCTTGGTCTGACTTGTTCATTCAGGGTGACACTGTGTGAGTAATAGATCCTTGGTCTGACTTGTTCATTTAGGGTGACACTGTGTGAGTAATAGATCCTAGGTCTGACTTGTTCATTTAGGGTGACAATGTGTGAGTAATAGATCCTAGGCCCGAGTTGTTCATTTAGGGTGACACTGTGTGAGTAATAGATCCTATGTCTGACTTGTTCATTTAGGGTGACACTGTGTGAGTAATAGATCCTTGGTCTGACTTGTTCATTTAGGGTGACACTGTGTTAATAATAGATCCTAGGCCCGAGTTGTTCATTTAGGGTGACACTGTGTGAGTAATAGATCCTTGGTCTGACTTGTTCATTTAGGGTGACACTGTGTAAGTAATATATCCTATGTCTGACTTGTTCATTTAGGGTGACACTGTGTGAGTAATAGATCCTAGGTCTGACTTGTTCATTTAGGGTGACACTGTGAGTAATAGATCCTTGGTCTGACTTGTTCATTCAGGGTGACACTGTGTGAGTAATAGATCCTTGGTCTGACTTGTTCATTTAGGGTGACACTGTGTGAGTAATAGATCCTAGGTCTGACTTGTTCATTTAGGGTGACAATGTGTGAGTAATAGATCCTAGGCCCGAGTTGTTCATTTAGGGTGACACTGTGTGAGTAATAGATCCTATGTCTGACTTGTTCATTTAGGGTGACACTGTGTGAGTAATAGATCCTTGGTCTGACTTGTTCATTTAGGGTGACACTGTGTGAGTAATAGATCCTTGGTCTGACTTGTTCATTTAGGGTGACACTGTGTGAGTAATAGATCCTATGTCTGACTTGTTCATTTAGGGTGACAATGTGTGAGTAATATATCCTAGGCCCGAGTTGTTCATGCAGGGTGACACTGTGTGAGTAATAGATCCTTGGTCTGACTTGTTAATTTAGGGTGACACTGTGTGAGTAATAGATCCTTGGTCTGACTTGTTAATTTAGGGTGACACTGTGTGAGTAATAGATCCTTGGTCTGACTTTTTCATTTAGGGTGACACTGTGTGAGTAATATATCCTAGGCCCGAGATGTTCATGCAGGGTGACACTGTGTGAGTAATAGATCCTTGGTCTGACTTTTTCATTTAGGGTGACACTGTGTGAGTAATAGATCCTAGGTCTGACTTGTTCATTTAGGGTGACAATGTGTGAGTAATAGATCCTAGGCCCGAGTTGTTCATTTAGGGTGACACTGTGTGAGTAATAGATCCTATGTCTGACTTGTTCATTTAGGGTGACACTGTGTGAGTAATAGATCCTTGGTCTGACTTGTTCATTTAGGGTGACACTGTGTGAGTAATAGATCCTTGGTCTGACTTGTTCATTTAGGGTGACACTGTGTGAGTAATAGATCCTATGTCTGACTTGTTCATTTAGGGTGACAATGTGTGAGTAATATATCCTAGGCCCGAGTTGTTCATGCAGGGTGACACTGTGTGAGTAATAGATCCTTGGTCTGACTTGTTAATTTAGGGTGACACTGTGTGAGTAATAGATCCTTGGTCTGACTTGTTAATTTAGGGTGACACTGTGTGAGTAATAGATCCTTGGTCTGACTTTTTCATTTAGGGTGACACTGTGTGAGTAATATATCCTAGGCCCGAGATGTTCATGCAGGGTGACACTGTGTGAGTAATAGATCCTTGGTCTGACTTGTTCATTTAGGGTGACACTGTGTGAGTAATAGATCCTTGGTCTGACTTGTTCATTTAGGGTGACACTGTGTTAATAATAGATCCTATGTCTGACTTGTTCATTTAGGGTGACACTGTGTTAATAATAGATCCTATGTCTGACTTGTTCATTTAGGGTGACACTGTGTGAGTAATAGATCCTATGTCTGACTTGTTCATTTAGGGTGACACTGTGTGAGTAATAGATCCTATGTCTGACATGTTCATTCAGGGTGACACTGTGTGAGTAATAGATCCTATGTCTGACTTGTTCATTCAGGGTGACACTGTGTGAGTAATAGATCCTATGTCTGACTTGTTCATTTAGGGTGACACTGTGTTAATAATAGATCCTATGTCTGACTTGTTCATTTAGGGTGACACTGTGTTAATAATAGATCCTATGTCTGACTTGTTCATTTAGGGTGACACTGTGTGAGTAATAGATCCTATGTCTGACTTGTTCATTCAGGGTGACACTGTGTGAGTAATAGATCCTATGTCTGACTTGTTCATTCAGGGTGACACTGTGTGAGTAATAGATCCTATGTCTGACTTGTTCATTCAGGGTGACACTGTGTGAGTAATAGATCCTATGTCTGACTTGTTCATTCAGGGTGACACTGTGTTGTTTATTTAGGGTGAGTAATAGATCCTAGGTCCGAGAAGTTCATTCTGGGTGAAATGGAACAAAGCTTGCATATTTAGGCATACATTATGATTTGGAGGAATTGCTTGATATATGAGCATCAAGGGAAAACACGTAGAGACTAGCTTAGTATCGACTGTTTTTGTTTGCACAGAATGATGTTTGTTTTTTGTTTTACTTGTTTGCTGAGCAAATGTTTATTTTTATCTACAGGTATCAAATGATGAAGTTGTCCTATGTCTCTGATCGTTTTCAGGCGGCCAGGAATTCTTGTTCTTGTCAACGATGCAGACTGGGAACTCATGGTTAGTCCAGTTATATATGTTTATTCGTTGCACACATAATTATGTATCAACAATACCTATTTTCCTTGCTTGGCTTTCTTGTGCGACATTACCTCGAAGGTGGAGATCGTAGAACTTATTCCAGCATTTGGAAATTCTGTTCCCGTGAAATAATGTCCAGATGCTTCTGGATTATGCAAGTCCGAATTAAAGTTCCATTGTATAATGTACAATCCTTTTTACCAGTTTTAGTTGAATAAAATTCCTGTGAATATATATTTGTCTGCAAGTGTGCTTGTGTATCAACTAGAACTTTATGTCTTTACGCGAGGTCTGTTCCATTACCCGGAATCAGCCTGATGTGGTAATTATTAGCAGGAAGTTTGGAGAATAAGATGTCTTGAATCTTGTTAAGATCTGAAGTGTTTGTTTACAATTTGAACATTTTGCTGTAAAAAATGTCAAACTGCAAACAGTGTTATTAAATGCAGTATGGTAGAAAAATAAGAATATTATATCAACAAATGAAGAACAGACAGTCACAGTTTAATGACATCTGGCATCTTCTGGTTGAAATTTGCAATAATGATTATAAATGATAAGGTTCATTTAACTTTGTTTCTTTGGAAAGGAATGTTGTTGATTGTTGGTTAGCCAACGCTGTGGTTGTATCTGATGAATGGGAATATTAATTTTTGCTTGATTTCTGATACAGGGACCTTTATGTTGATTTCAGGGAGAGTTGAATTACAAAATCACAGACGATGACAGGATCGTGTTTATTTCTACACTGCATGGAGGATGACATAGATCTAGGCTGTCAGTGCAGTGCGATGGGTTGTCTCTTCCACAGCAACGGAAATTATTGGGTCAATGTGGAAAGACATGACTGTTCCATTTCGATTGCTATCTAGAATTTCCAAATATTTATATAAAGACGTATAATATACATTATTACATAATGTGTTTGTGTGTGACTAGTTGATGATTCAGATCTTAAGGCACATTTTGGTAGTATAGCTACGAGAATCACATTTCAGTTGTACAAAGATATCAATGTGATCTGAATATCAGTCAGTTTGAAAGTCGGTTTGTTGCAAAGTTATAGGTAGTTGAACTGATCCTCCCAAAGAATTCAAGTTTTAAGACAAACCAGAATCAAAGCGACATCAAACCATATATAATTTAATCTAAAACATGCAATAGAAGCATTTTTTCAACATAATTCATAACTGCATTATTAAAACTGTGGAGGTTCAGTGACATAAATGCATTACTAATTTTTTTATTATTTATAAAAATACAAAAGAACTCTTTCACCTTTTAATTTTGTGGTATTTTGGTTTTGTGAACTGTACCTTACGGTCCGAAACCTTGCTGCCTGTCACATGTACACATGGGGTGGAGAGAGAGTTAGCTGGTGGCTGACTAGTATAATTATTAATATAATGATAAATATGCTGTACAAAGTACCCTCCGCAACAATAGATGCATCACAGACTTGCAGTAAAGTTGCATTCTGGGAGCAGCCATCTTTTAAATACAAATTTCCAATGAATCATCATGATCTACACACTGTATTACTTTCCTCAGCACGACAGTTATTTTTCACATATTCGGCAATTTTAAGATAAATGGCACAAAAGGCAAACAATTGTATTTACGTTTTGCAAAAGTGTAATTTACCGAATAATATATGAAATACCAAACTGACATATACAGTAACAAATATGATCAAATAAGTAAATAGTTTTCATGTTGCACCTAAACTTACTAAGAAACTGTTAAAAATGGTAGTTTATCTCTGAATGCAACTTCAATGCTCTAACTACCACAAACTTACACACATGGACAAACTTGGCTGCAATACATTTTATTGTTTGAACAGTTTTATTTTTATAAAAAAGACATTCTCAGGGCACAGATAAGTGAAGTCATGATTCTGTTGTTCCAGTGCTTCACACGACCCTCAACACACACAGCTAGATGTAAATTATTTCTCGCACAAATATACGCCTTCACATGTTACAAAACTATTTAATAAATAACCTGTACATTTTAAACAGGGATGTGAAGTGAACTTCAGGACAGCTTTGTACAGTATAAACAAGTCAGACTCAAATGGAGCACCACGTACAAGAAACGTACACAATTTGCTATCGTCATAAATGTCTCCTTCAATTTCTAGTCATCTAGCAGTGGAAACATTGTAAAAGTATTATTAAAACACGTTAAAATTTTATTCACAGTAAGGGGCAGCTGCATAAGTTAGCAGTGTGAAAATAGGTCAGGCATTAGGAGGTGATCACCGCATATCGCAGGAACTGCTACAATGGCACCACCTAGTGAGTGAAGCATGTTAAAGCAAATTTTGGTTTGTAAAATTGCAAGTCGCATATCGATGTGGGGTTTAAACCAATATGAAGCACAACTTTTTGTGAAATGATGAGACCACCCCTAATCTAGATGACTGTAATCATGAGGCCAACGAAGGACGAGACCACCCCTAATCTAAATGACTGTAATCACGAGGCCAACGAAGGACGGGTGAAACCTCTGTCAAGTCATCTGCTTTGTACCTCGGGATGCCATGAATGTGCAGTTGCTATGTTCTATGTACATATAATACACTTTATTTACATGTTCCCGTGGAACCAGCGGCTGCAATAACTCGGCCACACTTACACAATGTTTCTTACTTCATAATATCGACATCTTAAAAACAACTTCACTTTTCTCTATAATCGTCTTTTCAGCAGTTTGCCTACATGATCTGATGCTATGAGCTCACACTTAGACATTTCACAGGCAATGTCAATACAGAGTGAGGAAACCCATCAAATCAGTGTGAATATTGTTCCTTCTTGATGCGCTCTTCATTAAATATCTTGCTTTGACTCGAGCTATGTATCATTGCAATGGGAACATTGTAAAGTACAATATTGAGGTCAAATGTAGCCAGATCCAACTGAAGACAGTGTACGACTGTTTATTAGTTAACTGAATGATTGGTTCACGCAACACTGCCACATAGAGTGGGTTAGAATTGATAACATCCTGGAGGGTTGAGAAATATATTCCCCAATTGTTTTACTATCCCGATCTTTCATCACAAGCGTTTTCAAACACATTATATATATATATATATAGATGGTTTTGCTATGAAATAAAACATGTCGCTTTTGGGGCGTGTTTAGAAATCAATGTACAGCAGATATTGATACACCAATCATGATCAAGCTTTTTGATTGTAAGATTTTTTCGTTGCTGAAATTCTGTTTAAAAACCCCAAATAGCATTATATCGGGTAACAACTCAAAATGGTTACAACTTCCATTCAGTTGCCTTGAGAACATGATTTGTGTGAATAATCGCAGTTTACTTTGAAACAGCAGCCATGCCATGCAAGGTTATGCTGGAGATCGACCTGACACACACACGCACACACACTGTCTATGACTCACACACTCACAATTGGCAAGATTTGCAAGTTACAACACCGACATTGGGGAGCTATGCTTACAATATGCTCACAAAACAAAGTAGCAAAAGTTCACATAGCACTGCCGCGCTAAGAGCTGCTTACACACCGCTACAGTCGCCCGCTACACCACAGCTGCCGTGCCGTCAGCCATCGTCTGACTATATAAATAAGTTATAAATAAAAATAAGAACACAATTGTTCGTAGTCGATATACTATTCAGCAGTATGCGGCAGTAGACCCTGCTGGTTTGAGACATCACATTTGTGTGCGTGCACCAGCTGCTAAAACAGCTCTTTTATGCGTATACAAACTCTTAGCAGCGAGTTCTGAGCAAAACGTAATTCGTCATCATCCTGAAATCATTCCTGCTTCCTGAAATGCAAGAGAACCGTCGACATTGAATGAGGCTGTTGACTGTTTGATACAATGGCACAGACTAACTCACATACGCGGACAGCTTAACAACAGACGTAACCATCTGTGTGTGAAACATGTTCTGTGTCGTCAGAGGCAGCCAAGACCCAGATGTTGATGTCTCTCATTGTCACAACAGATGACCAGCACAACCGCAGATGTCAACCTCTGCTGTGTCACCACCACTGCATCAATACCGCCGTGTCACCACTGCTGTGTCACCACAGTGTCGGTCAGTCAGCCATATAGTGTCTCATCATTACTCTGCAGGAAACAGTAACATGATGGTTACAGATGTGTCTGGACATGACACATCTGGCTGGACTCATCACACGGAAGCTGTCCTTGCGGTGTCATCAGTATGTGTCCATAGCAATCTCTGGAAGAGTGCCGTCCCAGGTATCTGGGTCTTGACGCGAACACAATGACACTCCAGACAGCCCCAACTCCCAGCTGTGTAGCCTTGGTCACCGGGACCACTCCCAGTTGTTTTGCCCTGGTCACATGGACCATGCCCAGCTGTGTAGCCTTGGTCACTAGGACCATTCCCACTTGTTTGGCCCTGGTCAGTGTTGCAGGGAAGCTACTCCTGGTCAGAGGGGGGGTAGTCCGTCACACGAGGTAGGTCGTGGTACGGAGGGGCCGGACTGCCGCCGAGGTTCAGTGACGTGTCGTGACTTGAGTCAGAGTGTCCTGCACGCAGGCATGGTGTCGTCACGTTCACCGAGTCCTCTGTCAATAGAGAAAACAATGACGCCATTACATACTAGTGTAATTAAACCAAGACTATCTGTTCTTATCTTACAACACAATCTTCTTAAAGTTGCATTCTGAGATCGTCCATCTTTACACACTAATTTCCAGTGAATCACTATGTCCCATACGCTATATATTACTTTCCTCCATTCCAGATAAACTTTCTTTTATATATTATAAGATAACACAGCGCAAAGGACAACAAATTACATCTGCTTGTCATATGTTTAGTATTCCGTTGGACGGACCTGGTGACTGGTAATTTTGCAAAAGCACAATTTATTTAATAAGAACAAATGCCAAAGTGACATAAGGCAGCAGGTATGATGAATAAGTAAACATTGCTAATGTTGTACACACACTGTGTTAAACCAATAAAAAATTGTAGTTGAACTCAGAATACAACCTCAACACTAGAGTAGATACACAGGCACAAGAACAAACAAACATGTGCACATGGATCAATTTCAACTAAATTGGTAAACAGGACTGTACATTATACAATAGAATTGTAAATTCAGACTCCGATAATCCAGAAACCACAGCTTCTGGACATTAATTCACGGGAACAGAATTTCCATATGTTATTACCGGGGTACACCCTGTTATGTTATTACCGGGGTACACCCTGTTATGTGCAATTTTTTTATCAGACATTATTTCACAGAAACAGAATTTCCAAATGCTAATAATATACTCTGTTATGTGTATTATTTTTAACCCAGAAAACTCTCATCCAAACGAAATAATATTTCTTTACTACGTTTAATAACACCATTGTTGTGACATAATGAGCTGACAATGAACTCTCACCGTTGCTACTGAGGTCGGTGTTTGTCGCCTGGTCGCGAGTACTTCCCTCCCCGCTGCTGTCTTTCCGTCGTTGTCGTCGCCGGTGTCGACCCGACAGTTGGGAGGACGAACTATGTGAGTGGTCAGATACTCGCTCACTCGAGTCACACAGTGGTTCCGTGCGAATCCCGCGGTATGGCAGGCGCTCATGTGATCGTGGTATGTGGTCGAGCGACGTGCGGTTGTTAGCGTGGAGGTCATGTGATGACCGGTCTTGCTGGCCTCGGTGCTGCCACCTCTCGTGTGAGTTGTAATTTGGCGAGTCATACAAGTGTGAGTTGGCGTCGGACTGGTGAGAGCCACTGCACTCGGAGTATGGTTGGCGGTCTAGGTTCTCTGTCATGTAGATAGATAAATTAAATATATGGTTCTTGGCTCCAAGACTCCGTTAGACAGTAAGAAATGAACTTACTTTGGAGCATATGTTGAAACTTATGCGACGTTTTGACCCGTCTACAACGGATCTTGTTCACGCACTGAGCCACATGACGACATCAGTGCGTCAGCAAGTTCCACTGTACACGGGTCAAAATGTCACGTGTTTCAACATTTGCTCCAAAGTAAGTTTTGTCTTACTATATAGGTAGAGACTTTATTTTTTTAATTATATATAAATCATACAAACAAACATACGTAAACAATAGAGAGAAGAATCAGATGATATACAATTCCGTGTTGTGCAACTGTTTAGGTTAGAACATGTAGTGAAACAGAATGTAGTTTTGTTAAAATCATAGAAAGATTGCACCTATCAATCATGTGACTTGTCACTTAGTAAAAGGACCGTAAAACCATCAAAAAATGGATGCCGAACGAGTGGAGCTTTCAGACATTCCATTGTACATTTTGTTGACATTTCTGTGCCAAATACTTTCGAAATATGTTTCTGAAACTAGATAAGCTTCACATTTGAGTTGAGCATTAAGTTCTACATAAGTATAGGCGATATGTTGCCACTGCACTCATGGCGCCACCTACCCATATTGAGCTGGTCACTGTCGTCGAGATGACTGGCACTACCTCCAGAGTAGCTGAAGGGGGGTGGGGGTGGCTGGATCAACTGGGGCGGTTCACTCCTCTCATTCGCTTGTAGCCACTGCAATGGACATCGGCAAACATTTCTTAATAGCAGAAAATAGTCGCCCTAGCACAGACTGTCAGATAGAACAAAATAAAATTTTTGGTGAGCAATGTAAATGATTTTCAAAGACAGTTCTCTCTCTTGACATCCCTGATAACTCCTCTATACAGCTTTTCTAATAAGTCACTGAGTAAGCTGTCAGTTACATTCTAACCGTGTTCAGCTGTCAGCCTTTACTGTGTATCGCTACATGTCCCAAGGTCACACGTTGCAGCTTTGTGTAATTCGTTAACTTGTGGTGGTTAATGGATATCAGTTTACATAGAACTGACAGTGTAGTTTTTTACATGGTATGGTAACAAAATTGAAGAGCAAGAAGAATTTGTTTACCAAGAGAACCTTCCATTCTTTGGACTGGTCTGCTTATGCTCGCTAATCAAGTAATGACGTCACACTCTAAGACTAAGAACTAACTATGTAATCAGTAATATTTTGCTGGCAAACTTCTCATTACTTGTCTGTAACACCTAAACACAATTTAATGACAGAAATATTACCAATATCTTCCTTAGAATTTTATATCATTTATTTGACTTTTTCTAATGATGTTGAACAGCGGAAACCTATTAGGATAACATATTTAGAAATGCACAATATCTCGTTGCAAAGCATCTAGGTGCACAAACTTAGCGAACTCTATCATAAATACTGTGCAACTGCCATTTTTAGTGTATGAAATAATAATAATGGAAAGCTGTTATATAGAGCAAAGTTTTAGGAAAAAATTCAGTGCACTCATACATGTCATTCATACACACATATATACACAACACAGACTATATG
Source organism: Escarpia spicata (assembly GCA_963995525.1). Classification (NCBI taxonomy): domain Eukaryota; kingdom Metazoa; phylum Annelida; class Polychaeta; order Sabellida; family Siboglinidae; genus Escarpia; species Escarpia spicata. The sequence goes on from OZ023217.1 coordinate 3,400,445, forward strand.
AGTGCACACAGAAAGTATGGACCACCTAGGCTACCCCCTAGGTAGTAGGAACTCATTCGGAGCAGATGTCTTTAAACCAGATTTAAACTCAGGCAGAGTAGGGAGATTTCACAGACTGACAGGCCAAACAGTGGGTGTGATGAAACTGAAAGAGAGATATATATATATCACTTACGAAACTAAGATAATGTGACAAGCTGCTATAACATATCGACAAAGGAGTAACATGACTTCAAAAGTATTTTACTTCAATGTTTCTCCTTTCAAACTTTTCATAAATTTGCTTTGTATATTTAAGTTGTCTATTTGTATACTTAATTTGTATATTTAATTATGCATTCATCATGTTTGATTTGCTTGAATAAACTATTTGACTTGACAACGAAATAAAGATGTTATTATTGTACCTGGTCGACATGCGGACTTCTCCTGCCGTCCGTGTACTTGTCTTCCTCCAGTTCTGTCATTGGGTTCACGCTGATGTTCATCTGAGGCCGACTGCCGTTTGTCTGCCCGTGATTGGGCACGTGGCCATTGCCCGCCTGCCCGTTGAGCCCTTTCAGTAGAAAGCCATTGCCCGTCGCCGTCTGTTTACGCAAGCTGTCTGTGTGGATCACTCTCGCCGGGTCGTCAAACTTGTTCCTGCCTCCCATGGCTGCTACAACACACACAGACAGACAGGTCAAACTTGTTCCTGCCTCCCATGGCTGCTACAACAAACACAGACAGGTCAAACATGTTTGTTCCTGCCTCCCATGGCTGCTACAACACACACAGACAGACAGGTCAAACTTGTTCCTGCCTCCCATGGCTGCTACAACACACACAGACAGACAGGTCAAACTTGTTCCTGCCTCCCATGGCTGCTACAACACACAGACAGACAGGTCAAACTTATTCCTGCCTCCCATGGCTGCTACAACAAACACAGACAGGTCAAACATGTTCCTGCCTCCCATGGCTGCTACAACACACACAGACAGGTCAAACATGTTCCTGCCTCCCGTGGCTGCTACAACAAACACAGACAGACAGGTCAAACTTGTTCCTGCCTTCCATGGCTGCTACAACACACACAGACAGGTCAAACATGTTCCTGCCTCCCATGGCTGCTACAACAAACACAGACAGGTCAAACATGTTCCTGCCTCCCATGGCTGCTACAACAAACACAGATAGGTCAAACATGTTCCTGCCTCCCATGGCTGCTACAGCAAACACAGACAGACAGGTCAAACTTGTTCCTGCCTCCCATGGCTGCTACAACACACACAGACAGGTCAAACATGTTCCTGCCTCCCATGGCTGCTACAACACCCACAGACAGACAGGTCAAATGTGTTCCTGCCTCCCATGACTGCTACAACAAACACAGACAGGTCAAACATGTCCCTGCCTCCCATGGCTGCTACAACACACACAGACAGGTCAAACATGTTCCTGCCTCCCATGGCTGCTACAACAAACACAGACAGGTCAAACATGTTCCTGCCTCCCATGGCTGCTACAACAAACACAGACAGGTCAAACATGTTCCTGCCTCCCATGGCTGCTACAACACACACAGACAGGTCAAACATGTTCCTGCCTCCCATGGCTGCTACAACAAACACAGACAGGTCAAACATGTTCCTGCCTCCCATGGCTGCTACAACAAACACAGACAGGTCAAACATGTTCCTGCCTCCCATGGCTGCTACAACAAACACAGACAGGTCAAACATGTTCCTGCCTCCCATGGCTGCTACAACAAACACAGACAGGTCAAACATGTTCCTGCCTCCCATGGCTGCTACAACAAACACAGACAGGTCAAACATGTTCCTGCCTCCCATGGCTGCTACAACAAACACAGACAGGTCAAACATGTTCCTGCCTCCCATGGCTGCTACAACAAACACAGACAGGTCAAACATGTTCCTGCCTCCCATGGCTGCTACAACAAACACAGACAGGTCAAACATGTTCCTGCCTCCCGTGGCTGCTACAACAAACACAGACAGACAGGTCAAACATGTTCCTGCCTCCCATGGCTGCTACAACACACACACACACACAGGTCAAACATGTTCCTGCCTCCCATGGCTGCTACAACAAACACAGACAGGTCAAACATGTTCCTGCTTCCCATGGCTGCTACAACACACACAGACAGGTCAAACATGTTCCTGCCTCCCATGGCTGCTACAACACACACACACAGGTCAAACATGTTCCTGCCTCCCATGGCTGCTACAACACACACAGACAGGTCAAACATGTTCCTGCCTCCCATGGCTGCTACAACACACACAGACAGGTCAAACATGTTCCTGCCTCCCATGGCTGCTACAACAAACACAGACAGGTCATCAGATGCTCATCAAGTTTAGCATTTTAGTATAAATTCAACAGTCAGGATTACTTTTTATGACACTTTTCCAAGAAATCCTGGGGCATATTGGATTAAAGAAGCACATCTCTCCAGAAGTGTAATCAAAATTGGTCATTGTGAAAGTAGTGGAATCGGAATTGTCTTTGGTGGAATCTGAACTGGAATTTGGTGATGGGAAAGCAGAGGAATTTCAATAATTTTGAGTAGAATCCGAATTGCTTATCAGAATCATGTTTGTCAAATAACAAGCTAGGTAAAGTTTGGTGACATCAAACTGAAGATCTCTTTTAGAAAATTGCCATTTTAAAGATCTTCACTCTCTCTGCGACCGACATCTTTCTCAAGACACAACATCATCTACTGTCGTCTTTTAATGGCCTCACAGTTGAAGAGTGAAGACATCACACCAACTGACCTACATGACGGAGGTCATAAGCAACATTTTGATTGTGACATGGGCAAACTGTGACATACTGGATAGGTAAACTGTCACTTACCCATCATGCGACTCTGCTGTTGTTGTCTCCAGGCACACATGGCCATGAGCCCAATGAGGAGAAGCATCATACCCCCCAGCACCGTACCCAGCACCAGGTACAATAGCTCGTTGCTCTGCTTCGTGTTCGTTGTGTTCGGGATGTCGTCGAGCGACGTCTCCGACGACGGCCTTGCAGTGCCACCTACTGGCCGGTTGCCGGGCGGGCCGCCGGGAAACAGGTCAGTTCCGTCTTCACGCTGGTTCGGGTGGCCGGATGCCGCTGTCAAGGAAACATGGTCAGTGAGTAATGTACGTGTACAGTGTCAAGAAATTTGTTTATCAATGAGTGATGTAAGTGAACTAGCTTACACATGTAGCAACAAACCAAAAAAGAAAACAACTATGAATAACTATATTTGTGCTTTTTTGAAATACATCACCAGTTGGTAATCAGAGGCCAATGATCCAATGATGCGAGTAGACAAAGAAACAGACAAGTGAACATCGGCGCCTGGGAGGATACACTTACAATGCTCCAGAGTTAGCATATTAAAGGTAAAGGTAATTTCTTATATAGTGCAGTATCCAGTCCTCAGGACTGCTCAAAGCAATTTACACTTTATTCCCTGGCAGACCTGTTCAATTGAACACCATCTCAACTTCTCTGGATTTTGAACACCAGTACAGATAGATACATACACAGTGTCTTCTTGACGACAGTATTGCTCTCGTCACTGTGTCCGGCGGTATTGAAGCACTTCATCTTGATGCTGTACTGTGTGTTTGGCCGGAGCTCTGTCAACAAGTGACTGCTGCGGGTCGGACCCAGCAGTGTCTGCTTCTTGTAGTCGGCATCGCTTGCCTCGTACGGCTTGTGGTACACGAAGTAACCCTCAATGGGCGCCTGGTCCACCGGCAGGTACTGAAAACAGTGGGGTTACAAGATACTTTATTGAATTTCTGAAAAGAGAACTTTGTCATTTGGTCTGTTATTACATAAAAAGTACATAAAACACAGGCAATCAAAATAAAATAAATATAACTCACATTCCCACACATTCACCCCCACCCATAGTCATGATGGTGGTGGTGACATGGAAATATACCACATATTTAACAATTTCATAACTTGATAAAAGTTATACAATATCAATTTAAAAATACCATGTCATGTGATAGAATGGTTTATCCCCATCAATCAACTGTGTTGATGGCTGGTCGACTCCTGCTTCTGATTAATTAATCAATTATAATCTTGTGTGATCGGTGATCATTTTGATTATATAAAATGTTATGGGTGAAATGTGTATGGTTACAATATTGAATGACCACAAATGTTTTGGTTTTGTGAAAAAGATGTAGCGACTTTGTTCAAAATGACTTTGCTTACTTTGTGGTCACAAACCTCACATTATGGGAAGACATGACATGACATGATGCATTAAACATGACGTGACATGATGCATTAACACACATGAACATTACACAGGTGCAAACTTTTTTGCCAAACATGTCTTATGTTTATGTCCAAGCGTTACCGATAAGTTGCAATAGTACTGCCACCTAGTTATCAAACTTTTCGCAGAATGTCTGCCCAAAAAACTATTAAATCAATGATTGGTTTGGCGAAATCGATGACCGATTATAAAAATCAAACCGATTACAAACACTAATAAACAGAAATTAATTGTGAAACCTTCATGTCAAGTTGCTGCCGGTTGCAGAAATTTTGAGCACCAGGGAATGGAACTTAAATGAACTGATACTGTGTAGGAACTACAGTGGGACCTCCCTATTAAGGTCACCCTTAGAACAGAGCAAAAGTGACCTCAATAACGAGGTGATCTTATCAGCAGAACTAATTTCCTATACTTTACAGTATATGGAAATAATTTGGAACTCGTAGGTTGACCTTAATTGCGAGACGGCTGCATTATTGAGATGGCCATAAAGCAAGGTTCAACTGTACAGGATATTTTGTTGTGATCAAAGAGGCGGTTTATCCAGCCACCAGATGGCGCCCTCACCTGCCAGGTGATACTGATGGCGTTGGGTGACACAGGCCGTGCCTCCACGATCACTGGGCCAGCCGCCGGGGCTTGCGGCATGTGTGCTGGCGCCATCTCCAGGGTAAACTTGCGAGAGTTTGGGCTCTGTTTGTTGTCGTTGTTTGAGAAGACGGCAAGCACACGGAACTTGTACATGCTCCCTGCAATGATGTCACACAGGTCAAAGGTCATACATAGGTCATCATGCCTTTAGAATTAACAGTAGCCTTCACAAGTCGTTACAAGTTAGTGAATGACAATTAATAACACCGATAATACCATTAAGCATGACTAAATGTAATACAGGAATTGACATCGGTGCTGTGTTCAAAGTAACACAGTCTTATTGTATTTATCATTTACATAAAAATGTATTTAAGATCTGGGTGTTGTGACAACACGAGACAGTTGCCATGAGAGAGTTGATTAGGATGTTGTGACAATCATCGAGTTGGTTAGTTCGTTTGTTGTGTCACCTAATTTGAGTGTTGTGACCACGAGAGGGTCGGTTTGGATGTTGTGACCACGAGAGGGTCGGTTTGGATGTTGTGACTACGAGAGGGTCGGTTTGGATGTTGTGACCACGAGAGGGTCGGTTTGGATGTTGTGACCACGAGAGGGTCGGTTTGGATGTTGTGACCACGAGAGGGTCGGTTTGGATGTTGTGACCACGAGACGTTCGGTTTGGATGTTGTGACCACGAGACGGTCGGTTTGGATGTTGTGACCACGAGACGGTCGGTTTGGATGTTGTGACCACGAGAGGGTCGGTTTGGATGTTGTGACCACGAGAGGTTTGGTTTGGATGTTGTGACCACGAGAGGGTTGGTTTGGATGTTGTGACCACGAGAGGGTTGGTTTGGATGTTGTGACCACGAAAGGGTTGGTTTGGATGTTGTGACCACGAGAGGTTTGGTTTGGATGTTGTGACCACGAGAGGGTTGGTTTGGATGTTGTGACCACGAGAGGGTTGGTTTGGATGTTGTGACCACGAGAGGGTTGGTTTGGATGTTGTGACAACAAGAGGACTGATTTGGGCATTGTCACCACGAGTGAGTTGGTTTGGGTGTAGTGACCACAATACGGTTAGTTTGGGCACTGTGAGCATGAGAGGGTTGGTTTGGATGTTGTATCCCTTAATTCAAGTGTTTTGACCATGAGAGGGCCAGGTTGTTGTGACACTCACCTGGTCTTAGTCCTGACACCTCGTACATCCTTGAGGAGCTGAGAATGTCCTCGTCAATGGTGTGCCAGCGTCGTCGTCTCTTGTCCGCTGTCATCTCTTTGTACTGGACCTTGAAGAATGTCACCGACAGACCATCGTTGTCAGGCACCTTCCACCGCAACATCACCGACGTGTCAGACAGCTGCGTTACCTTGGGACGGGACGGCGGGATCAACTTGGCTGAAACAACATCACTTGTACGGTTACAATCTACATCGTCCTACAAACACTACATTTCTGGGTGAATCATGAAATGCTAGTCAAAAGTTAGGTTGCTTAAGCCGAACCTATTAATTGTTTAGTCCGTAGTCAATTTGAGGATGTTGAAGACTAGAACAGCACATGAACATCTGTACATATTACATTTTGTGAATGGATTTATGTTTAAGAACTTAGAAGAACAGCTTTATCAACAGTTTCATAAATACAATCCACTGAAATAGTTGTTTAGCCTGTAAATGACACAGTAACAGACAGACAGACAAAATTGTTCATTTATATAATTGTACAATATGGCATAATAATAATGTACTTTATGGCATACAAAATAACAATGTGAAATTTAAATTGTGTGTCATATTTAATGTACAACTTAGAAATGGAAGATTCCAATTACGACTAAGTTGCTCTCGTTGGAGCAACCCCAGTAATCACCCCGTACCTGACCCTTGGGGCTCCTCATTCTGACTGTCTGTCTCTTCTTCCTCCACCTGGGCCTCTGGTCTCTTCCGGCGTGTCTGGGTGCGTCCCTTTCTCCCGTTCTTCCTGCCCCGCCTTCTTCCTCCCGGCTGCCGTCGCCCCGGGTCAGTGCGAGAACTGTTTGTGCCGCTACCCACAGCGTCATCTAGTGAGTCGCCAGACTCACTCGTTTCTGCGACACATTCAACAATGTTACAAGATGACAGTGAAACATAATTTGAAGCTATAATCATCAACCCTGATCTAGTTAACCCTAACATATTTAAACCCAACCCCTCAGTCCCAACCCTTTGGTCTCTTTAACATTGACCTCAGTGTAACCTTTGACTTCTCAGAGGGGCGCTATGATCTAGACGTAGAGCACCAGACTGTCAATTGAGGGTAGCATGGTTTGAATATGCCTTATTGAAACTTGGGCAATATCCTTCAACCCACACTGCCTGTGTCTTTTGGAAGAGACACTAAGCGGTCTAAGCCTTACATTCCTTCTACCTGGTGGCTGTGCTGGGGGATGTAAGATGCTACAGACACTGTGAAGGTGCACCGTGTTGTCGACTCATAGAGCTACTGTCCCAATCTCTAAATCCTCATTGCAATCAATAACCTCACATAAGAACTCTGCCAATTATCGAAGTAGTCGCAGTATCACAATACGAATCCATTCCACCCAAATGACACACACTAAAACCTCGCCAGACTACAACATGCACTGGACATCTTTTATTATTAACAAATTAAATATACAGTGAAAAGACTAAATCATGCACAACTAACACATCTTGTACTTTTTAAAATATCAAAAACGAAATATTCTTGTTATTGAAAAATATCGTTATCCTGCATGCTCCCGAGAACAGCCACATCACCCATTAACACTAAAAGGTCAAATAGAGAATAATAACATGACAGCTAGATGTTTGTGTAGGCTGTCACAGTGGATACAAACGTGTCATAGGAAGGTTAAAATAACAGTGATGAACTCAGCAATGTGGACAAAACCTTTCAACTCAATGTGATCTTCAAATACCCTGAGGCTTTCAAAACAGAGTGCCTGGCAATAGGTGGCTCACACTAGCAGAGACAAACACACACCTAGGGCCTGCTCTGGCTCTTGGCACGTTCACATTGTATTCTCTAGGTATACTCTCGACATATGACATCAATATTATTGGCTACAGGTTTTCACATGCTAATCACAATAATACCCGGGTAATTATTACTCAAACACAGCAGTACAGATTTGTATATTTGTTGTATACATCCACTTTTTAAGTCATGGAATTAACAGATGTGATAAACATGAATCACATCAACATCTTGTTAATACCAATAGGTTTATTCCCATGCTCATGCTGTTATCCAATCTCATGCCAAAACCACAGCACATGCACTGACACAATACTATTGCCCATTCTAGCAGACATAATTCTAATAATAACTGTAATTTATATACTAAAAATTAGCACTGAAAATAAAATCCTTTTTTTGTGGGGGATTTACAAAAAATTACAAGAGTTAGCAATCAGTTTAGTGAAAAATGAACAGCAAAGCTCATTAATGTTCACAGAATCATTGACTATTTATGATTATTAAAATGTCCAAAACACAGTTCCACTTCTTGGCTCCAACACTTCAGCCATCATGGCCCCAACATCAGTCTTCGTGGCATCAACACCCCAGATTTATGGCCCCAACATCCAGTGTTCTTGGCCCCAACACTCCTGCCATCATGACCCTAACACCCCAGCCGCCATGGCCCCAACACTCAAGGTTTCCTGTCCTGGCACCAACGCCACAGTTGGCTGACAGCTCTATGAGCAAAAACTCTGATGTAGTCGCCATAAAGCACTAACAACTGCTGACAATATCACATAAATTTGACATAAAACAAGTCGTAAACGTGGCCTTTGAGAACGCCACATGGCGCTGGGTGGGATGGAACATATAACTCCAGTTAAGGCTGACTGCAGCTGTGGCCATCGCAATAATAACTCTCCAGCCAAAAACCAGACTGCCCCCACCTTTCCACCCCACCCCCTTCCACTGAACATTCCTTCAAACAGCCTCCATAAACAACAACCTGTTTCACAAGCACAAACAAAAGGTTAGAAGGCTGGCGAATTGTTGCTCTTTACACTAGGGTATGCCAAACTGCCTTAACATTGTTGACAGTTTTTTAAATTAATTATATCTCATTAATGTACACAGGTCCTCTGTTTATTTTCCATTTAAAATAATCTCAAATTTATTATTTTTCATAGCTTAAACCTTTTGTTTTATTTATAAATGTATTTCTTTTAAATTTATATCTACATTGAATGTACAGCGTATAGCACCATAAAGCAATTATAAAATGTTTACTTATTATTATTTACTGCTTGTAGTTTGTGTAAAGCCAGGTGAGGCCAATGGGCATGGGCTAAACACCAACATTCTGTCTTGTCTTGCAAACAATGCTAGTCAGCAGTGCTTAGCTTCATAAGAGGATTTGTCTAACACATATCAATGTCCTTGCCTAGTTTAATTCCCAAGTAATCAACTGACAGTGTGAGTCTAAGGCCTTAATGTCTACATGCAGCCAGCATGCTTGTTAGATCCTAGTGAGTGTTGGTTGAAAGATGGATGTCACCAACCAAGATTCGGTCACGAGCACACAAGATTATCATATGTCCAACATGCAAACAACACATCGGTAAGTATTACCGGTACATGCAAGTAAATATACACTAATTAATGGAACCTAATAAAGTTATTGAATTGACACTGGAAACCTCACAGCATCTGTAACATGACAGCTGTAACCTTCATACACTTATACATTATCAGTAAAAATAGCTGCCAAGTAAACTATTTGCTCTGCAGATAATGGGTTACAAAACTCAAGAGATGTGAATTTGGTAACTGGAAAGGTAATAATAGGAAAAGGTATTTTGCTCAGAAAAAGAAAGTAACAGACATAAAGTAACACATCTGACTGTATACCAGTACTGACTGAATTCCAAAATCTTAAAAATGTCATTCTTTCTCAGCATTTGTCTGCTTCTCACCAGTTTGTTCTCAGCAGTTTTCATTCAGAGTTCACCGACCTTTTGAATGTTATCATTTTATTCAATCAGCATGCTCTTTTTTAAACACAACATTTTAAAAGCAAAAGTATTTCCCTAAAATATAATGAACTAATAATAATAATCTACAAAATATTTTGTTACTTTATGTCTGCTACATTTTCCTGTTACTTTGTTCGTTACATTTCCCTAATACTTTATGTCCGTTACATTTCCGTTACTTTATGTCCGTTATATTTTCCTGTTACTTTATGTCCGTTACATATTCCTGTTACATTTTGTGGCTGTTACTTTTTCTTTACTTTCTGTTTATTACTTTTCCTGTTACCCTGTTTCTTTATGTCTGTTACTTTTTGTCCATTACTGTTTTCCTGTGAGTTTTTCCTCCATGGCTCTAGGTGCCCAGTGAAGCAGGGCGGACTGGCCATCAATCTACAGGGAGCAGCATGGATTGCTTTCTCCTCGGTCCTGCTGCTTTGTTTATGAGTTACAACTGCAGTCGTATCTGGCGTGCAGCTGTTGAAATGCTGGCAGGGAGGTTATCTAGTGGGCACTGCAGCCATCATTACGACAGTCACTGCAGGCGCAGGCACTTCTATATCAAATTTATGAGCGCAGCAGAGGTGAACACAGGAATTACAGCTATTCCTGGCCTCGTGGCATTTCGGTCGCGACATAACTGGTCTGATCTCATGATACCCTGTGTTCTCTAGTACCTCTGTTTTTTACCACCTTCCATTCCCTACTGCCCACCCGTTCTCTACTGCCCTCCATTCCCTACCACCTTCCATTCTCTACTACCCTCCGTTCTCTGCCGCCCTCGGTTCTCTGCCACCCTCCGTTCTCTACCGCCCTCGGTTCAGTACCACACTCGATCCTCTACTGTCCTCCGTTCTATACCGCCCTCTGTTCTGTACCGCCCTCCATTCTGTACCGCCCTCCTTTCTTTACCACCCTCCATTCTCTACCTCCCTCCATTCTTTACCGCCCTCCATTCTCTACCTCCTTCCGTTCTCTACTGCCCTCCGTTCTCTACCACTCTCCGTTCTGTACCGCCCTCTGTTAGCTACCACTGTCCGTTCTCTACCGCCCTCCATTCTCTACCATCCTCCATTCTCTACCGTCCTCGGTTCACTACCACACTTGATCCTCTACTATCCTCCGTTCTATACCGCCCTCCGTTCTGTACCTCCCTCCGTTCTGTACCGCCCTCCTTTCTTTACCACCCTCCATTGTGTACCTCCCTCCGTTCTTTACCGCCCTCCGTTCTTTACTGCCCTCCGTTCTTTACCGTCCTCCGTTCTCTACCTTCTTCCGTTCTCTACTGCCCTCCGTTCTCTACCACTCTCCGTTCTGTATTGCCTGCCCATTCTGTACCGCCCTCTGTTAGCTACCACTGTCCGTTCTCTACCGCCCTCCGTTCTCTTGTGCCCTCCGTTCTCTACTAACCTCTGTTCTCTAGTAACCTCTATTTTCTACCACTGCCCCCTTTCTCTACCACTCTCCTTTTTTTTACCACCACCCCCCCTTTCTGTACCACTCTCCTTTCTCTACCACCCTTCATTCTCTATCGCCCTGTTTTCGACTACCCTCTCTGTTTTCTACCATCCTCCATTCCGTCTACCTGGTGTTTATGCAGGAGTAGATGTGTGACCTGTCCTGGACTCATACACCGAGTGGTGGCCTCTGTCTCTAGCCTGCTGGATCTAGCTCCCAGCGGCTCGAGTTGCTTCCCGTTGCTTCAGGCGTGTGAGATATGCTGAGCAGGCAGTGTATGCGACAGAAATATCATCGCTGTCTCCCTGGGTTTGTTGTTATATATATGAATGATCTATATAAACAGGTGTACTATATTTTATAACTGCTTGGTTCTGCACATAACTGATAACAAGGGACATGGCAGGATTAAAATCAGTCTAGACAAATGTTAAGCACTTAACATAGTCGCATTTTTGGACAAGCAGCAGTCGGTAACCTATCATATCATGATTGTTATGAAACCACATATGTAGGGTTGGTGTTGGTCTTCTAGAACTAGCGGCATCTAGCACTAGTTAGTAGGGGGACCATCAGACCATTGTCAGATGCACTAGTTAGTAGGACAGGGGACCATCATCAGATGCACGAGTTACTAGGACAGGGGACTAACAGACCATCATCAGATGCACTAGTTAGTAGGACAGGGTATCAACAGACCATCATTAGATGGACTAGTTAGTAGGACATGGGACCATCAGACCATCATCAAATGTACTAGTTAGTATGGAGGACCATCAGACCAACCGTCCGATGCAGACACAAGCGGTACATGCATGCCAGCGCTGGTAGTTCACAGAACATCCAGCAGAGGGCAGCACCAACCTGTAATGGTTAAGAAAGCGGCGGTGACTGTCGTGGGCTGGCCGGCTGCACCTGACATGGTGCATACATATTCGCCGGCATCACCACGACGCAGGTTTACGATGCGCAGTGTTCCCGATCGCAAGAGAATGTAGTGGGATGAAGAAGCTGTTGTGTCAAGGGGCAGGTCGTCTTTATGCCAATGGGGGTCAGCACCACGACCCCATGACCCGGGGCACACTAACTCTACCGTGTCACCAACTCGCCCCGTCAAGTTAGAGGGTGCTACATGGATAATGGATCTACGAACTGTGAAGGAAAACAAAGGAAACATCGCATGACAAAAGCAAAACTAATACAACAGAAACACAAAGAACCGTTGGACATCTAGTGTGAGTATGTGGGGAAAATTTGAATTATTAAAACAATCAAGTGTTAAAAGGATATATATATATATAATTAGATAGATTTGCCGACTACTATGAAGCACTGTTTTGAGAGAGTGATATCAGTCAAGACTGTGTTCCACCCAAGGATTTAACACAGAAGAGAATAGGATTTCATAATTTATTATACACTTTTAAATACTGAGTAACTGTGAAACTGTTAACATTTTAAATGAAATTCATTAAATGTTCATTTCCGTCTTCCAATAATGAGATAACTTAAAAGCATTTTGACATGAATCGTAGACAAATTAGACAGCATTTCAGTGTAGCTGCAATGAGAGAGTGAGCAGCTAATTCCATGTGACACTTCACGTGTGGCCGATGAAGCGCAAAATTATGTTGTCGGGAAAAAATAAAAAACAAAGGGACATCTGCCACACTTTAGATGCAACAGTTTTTACACCTCTCGCATTTATAGGAACTGACATCACAATGAGGCTGAAAGGGTGATTAAATGAGACAAAAAACTGTCCTTATCTCGCCTGTCATTCCTGTCCATTCACAAACAAAAGCTATTTCGTCAATGGTCTGCTGCTATGAATGCCAGTTCTGAGGTCCATTCAATTCGACATGTCCTTGTGCTAATGACTTTCTCATCTTACCAATCATTTAGTTCAAATCTGTTCACATGAACTGGTTTTTTCTGTTATGTACAATTTTTTTTTTTTCCCACCCAAACTTCTATTGCTACAGAACATGCCTTCCCAAGTGATAGCATCTACGGCCATGAGAACTCTTGAGCTAATGCAAGGCAAAGGGAGGCAGCAAAATATGTACACGAGTGTCGAGAATGTCTAAGGAACATAATGATTAGGTTGACTCGTCATTCACAGTTGCATGTTACCGGGTCATTTCATCTGCCGTCATTTGTGCCACCTCCCTTTTTAGATCACACTACACTAACATGACACAACTCTAGTTGGCAGTGCTGGCACTACACTAGTTGGCAGTGCCAACATGCCACTGGTTCATGGTATGACACACCTTTTTCAAATAGTGCAGAAAGTATAAAATCTCTGATCAGAACAATTCTCTGAAACTGTGTACCATGGTGTAGCTTTTAAAAGTTGATTGATAACTCACCAAGCACAAATAACCACACTTTTATGTGCAATGTGTGTACAGTTTAATAACGATAACAACACATACAATATTATTCACTCAACTTGCAAAAGCACATTTTGGTTGGTTTGCTTACAATAATTAGGTGGCGCCACTGTGTCATGACAAACAAGCACGTGAGGTTTCAGGTGACGGGGGACAGAATGACAAGGCAGGCGTCAAGTATGATGAAAATCTTCATCACATAAGAAAGTGATAAAGACATTGAAATAAGAGACACGATAACAGATACCTTGGTGACAGTGCAAGTGACAGTGACTGGACTGCACCCGTCAATGCGTGTCATCTCAGCTGACTGGTGTCACACACGTACCTTTGGAGAACGGGCTTGGGCCAGCCAGCCAACCAGTGGGTCGGACCTGGAGTCTGGCTGTAGCATAGTCACTGCCCAGCTTGCTTCGGGCCACACACTGGTACATTCCTGCGTGTCTTAACTGGACGTCACTGATGGTTAGGGCCGTGTCTGTTAACACATGCACTACTGATCAAGTATATAACCATTGGTCAAATATCACCATTGTTCAAGTATATCACCATTGGTCAAGTACACACACTGCCCAAGAAACAATGAATATTAAACATTTACAATGACAATACAAAACTAAATTTGTAAACTAAAAAACCATTAAGTAAAAAATTACCTTTCAAAAGTAAATTAAAAGATCATTTTCACGATAGAAAGAACAGCCTAAATGATAATGGAACAACAAAACTCATCCAGAGAAAATAACTATAAGATATTATTTAACTTGTGCACAAGTTGGAATGTGATGTTTTAAATGCAGACATTTCTACATATTTTGGGTCACACAGCTAACACGTTAATTTGACTAGCATTCCATATTAAACTGTATATAGAAATATATTGACTACATTCAAGAAACCTACCATTTTCATTGTCTGATCCAGTGATAGCAAGACAAAAAGAACAATACAATTAAACGTGGCAGCAGTTATGGATATGAATACAACACAGAAAAGGTGTCAATTGTCTGATTTATCCTTTTCTGTGTGGCTGCACCCAGCTTAAAACTTACAACGCCAGGTGGTGGTAAGCCACTGAAACTGTGAAATCTTGGAGGAGAGGAAACCAGCAATTGGACGAGAACATTATCACTTCCACAATTTATTTAGTCCACATCAGGTTCATTGTTTAAATATGTAGTTACGACGTAATGCACAAATAAATAGTTTTTAAATAATATGTTTAATCGTACTGTAATCGCTCTAGAGTATGTATATATATATATGTATATGCATGTCTATGCACGTTTTTGCACAATTTCAATGGAGTTATGTCAAAAACTATTACTTTGTAACAAATGGACCCAGACTACAAATACATGCGTTCTTACCCGTGATCTTAATGCTGCTGTCCTTGTGCAGTGTCACTGCGTTATGGAGCCAGTGGATCGAGTCCGTGGTACCTTCCACCAGACACTGCAGCGACACTTTGCCTCCCTCCTCCACTGTCTCACTGACTGGCGCAACACGGATTACAGGAGGCTCTGGCAACAAAACAACACATTGACACTTTGCCTCCCTTCTCCTTTTGCCTCTTTCCTGCACTCTCTCACTGACTGAGCCAACACACATCACTTGCTTCCTTCCGGTGCTCTGTCACTGACTGTGCCAACACACAAAATATCTATTAATTAATTAATTTATATACAATTTAATATTTTGTTAATTATTTACTTCTTTAAATTTTAACCGCTAATAAAATAAACTTATTCTTATGACAGTTACATAATAACATTCCCAAAATGTCACCCCACATTTATAAACCGTACATTATGCAAGCAAAAAAAAATACAAATTGTACCCAAAAGTATCGACATTTAGTCATGTGTTTGCTCTGTGTCTGAAGCGAGAGTGACATGGGGAGACTTACCTATGACATCAACCGTTGCTATGGCAGCCTGGGGTTGACCTACTTGGTTCTCAGCCCGACAGATGTAGGTGCCCTGATCTTGCACCTGCATGTTTTGGATCATCAAGTTACCTGCAAGAAACAAATTTCATTCACTTTTAAAGGTGCTTACTCAATTAAATTTTTTCACTCGTCTCATTTCAAATTCATTTTCCAATAAAGCAAATCCACATAGCCCCCTCTACAACCCCTCTGCTGGCTCAGAATAAACACACATGTGCACAACTCTGAAATCTATGTATATCTGTATATGGGATTATATTGTGGAAATCCTATGATGTAAAAATACCTAGTTCAGCTACAGTTCAAATACTCAAAAAGACTTAAGCACTTATTTCTTAATGATTACCATGCACACAAGTAATAAAGTAATGGTGAATATATGTATAGTTTATGTACAAATGTAATTGGAAATATGAATGAGACTGCTTTCTAAAGATATATTTCCATGTTGTTATGAATGTCTACTTGTACAATTTGTGATTGTATCTTCCCCCATTTCCATATTTTCCAAGAGCTCTATTGTATATTGCTCGTCGTTTTCTTTGTTTGTATTTCCCACTTGAAAATAAATGATATTAATACAATATATTACCATGGGACTGTTCAGTAGAATGAAGACTAAGTGTCTCCTTGGCATTTACACTAAAACCAAAATGAATTCCTTCAATAATTAAACAAATGTACAACTTTTTACCAAACCGACTGAGTATACACAAACTACATGTTTCGACCGTCAATGAACCAGATTCACAATAAGTGAAACCAGCTGAGAAAGCAGCTTTAAGACAGACAAGTAATTCCCGTCACTGAGTGCTATGCTATCTATCTTCCAGTTTTTGTGTAACACATTTTTGGGGGTGGAAGAATTTTGGGATGTCATCTCAACATCACAGCTCTATCAACACAACTGGAATGTCAGTATAAAGCTGTATAGATCCGCATAACAGTTCACACTGGCTAACTGGCCTATGTAATTCCTATTCTGACCGAGTGTTTGTGTCTGTTGGGCTACAAAATATACCCAACATCAAACACAATTTTGAAAGATATAAATCATAATGATAAATAGACAAGTGCTGAGAAAGAATGACAATTTTATGATGTTTACATTAAGTCATTACACACGCACGCACGCGCGCACGCGCACAGGCGCACAGGCACACACGCGCACACGCGCACACACACTGAAATGTGTTATATTCCCAGTGTTATTTTGTATTTGTATATTTATTATATACAATATATAATGTATTAATAAAATGTGTTACTTCCTTTCCGTTACTTTTCGTCCTAGCAAAAACTGTTACTTTTTTAATTACTTTCGTTCCGACTATTAACAAATACACTTTCAAAAATAAATCGTCGTATCTAATTCTATTCTACAAACATCTGAAAACGTTGCATACTGAATTAATGGGGTAACTGCACAACAGATGCTGGCATCACATGATTGCATCTGCATTCCTAAGTTCTATGGCACAAAGATACCTTCTCACACTGAGCTTGTGAACGTATTTATCAATTCAACTTGTAAGCTGTTCAAAGAGCTTCGCAAAGCAATTTACAGTGATTTGAAGGTAAAAACGAACAACAATTGAAATGCCATCTCGCTTATCTACAACTGTTATCAGTTGCTGTACACTGGCTATAGGCTGACCCAGTCGATACATCAAGACTACAAGGTTATTGTACATGCCCGACTTGAAAGTCAAACACCCCTTTGATGTCTGTATTACTGCCAACACTCTACCAGTGAATTAAAAGGACAAAAAGAAATTTTTTTTCAGCATCGAATGGCCGTCTCAGACACATTCCTCACCTCAACACCAAATTTTTTATTAAAGTGTGTTTCAAATACAATTTTATCATTTAAACTCGCAAAAGAATTAAGAAATGGTGAGGTTTGTAGCTGCTTTCTGTAGCATAGCAACACTTGCTTAGTTACTCACAGCAACATTTGTATGTTTATGATGGGTGTCTAAGTATATTCTCACCTTTCTCAACATTACATATATAACAAATATGTGTGTGAATGTGCGTGCATGCGTGTATGCATGCACTACATACATGCATTGTAATTATTACAGTTAAAGAGAAAACAGACTTTGTGATACTGAACACAATTAGCAGTAGTTGAGTCTGACTATTATTGTTGCTCTAGATGTTACTGCAGTGAACACAGGGGCCAGTACAGTGAAACCTCACTATTAAGGTCACACTTGAAAGTGACCTGAATAGCAAGGTGAGCGTATTAGCAAGACAAATTTCCTGCACTTTACTGCTACAGAAATAATTTGGGATTATCCCACGGTGACCTTAATTGCAAGGTGGCTGTATTATCGAAATGACTGTAAAACGGGGTTCTACTACTCTAGATGTTATTGCAGGTAATGCAGAAGCCAGTACTTTAATCTGATTCTTCCTTGTGTGTCTCACCTAGCAGCTGTGTGTAGCGTCCCTCAGGTAGGTGTCCCCCGTACTTGTCCCAGGTGACGACGGGGACAGGGGCTCCCTCAACGACACACTCCAGGGTGAGATTCTGTCCCTGTGTCACCGTTGTCTTCGTGTCCGGCGGTCGCTGCACAATCCTCGGTGGACTGTTGGTGACAGGAGCTGGACACACAGGACAGCATTCATTAGTCGTTATGTCACATGCTCCCCATGTAATCAGGTTCATAAATTTACCTTTAACAGTAACTTTCAATGAAAGGTCATGTTTTAATGAAAGAAAAAGACGTAATAAATTATCATCAACATACATATATACACACCAGGTACATGCACACATGCACTCGCACACTCACGCACACACGCACGCACATAATACATATCATAGGCAATGGCCCCCAATATATATAAGGGGGGCTCTACATGTAGTATATTTTGGTTACCCAATTTTACTCTACAATTATTCAAGCTCACGACACTGAATAACATAATAAACTATCTGGATCCTTTGGCTGCAACGGGAATATTAATATCACAATGATACACTTTCTACACAGCACTACAGCGACACCATTTCTTGGACACCCTCAGGGAAGCTGGGAACTGAACAGAACTAGGCTGGCGACTTCACACCAAACAGACAGTCTGTAGCCCCACACTCAGCAGGACCAGGCTGACAGTAGACCTCTAGTCTATGGCTACAGCTTTGAAGTGCACAACGGGAGCCATACTACATAAAACTTGTACTAACGCAAGCCTTATGCCACACTCTTTCATGTTTCCCCCAGCCCCTGTGTAGTCAAGCAGGCAGCACTGTGTGTGATTTAAACTGACCAAGCTAAGAAATGCTGGTGATATGAGTTGGCATGACATGTTCATCAGTTGGTTTATGACTGGCCAGTCTCCACAGCTGATGCAAGACAAGGCTCTTGGAGCGTCCCACTTCTGACACCCAGAGTGAAACTAGTAACTGGAAGATCGAGTTGTCTTCCTAGTGCGAGATGATGCAGTGAATAAACACTATCAGTCTCAGCAGTTACCATATCACTGATTAATTTACGCAAAACATTGTCAACCCAGTTAATTGATTTCAACAGTTTAAAAACCTTTTTCTTTCCCATTTTTATTCAATGTAATTAACTACAAGCGAGACTGTTTTGTTATCCAGATGTAGCAGGATGTTCCCTGAATCTGCTTCCTTTATTTCATTTCACAATCAATAGTGGGGGGGGGGGAACAGCCAACTTTAAAGATTCTTCCATATTACGACACATGCCTCAGAAATCAATGCAAGTAACGTATATTTATCAATGGATTTGTTTGAACAATTAGAACATTTTGCAGGCACAACATCCAAACTGAAAACGCTGTTTCGGGGGGTTATTAAGACAATAACAAAAAATTTTGCTCGGTTTATTCCTTCAAAACAATTAGTCACATCTTATGCTGTGTACATTTTGTGGATGGCATTGTCATCTTTCTTTCTTTCTTTTCTAGTAGCAACAACAGCCCAACCTGAGTTGTTTGTGGTCTAGTGCCAGGCTCCCCGCAGTCACACATGTGACATTTCCACAGCACACGAGCCGACGAAACATTTCATTTTAATAATTGAAGCCGGCAACCGAATAAAAGCAGGATGTTTTGTCATTATTCAAGCATGAATGAAGATTGCGAGACTCATAGGCCGGCTGCGATCTGGGCATCTAATAAACACGTAGATCTGGCAACAAAGGCCACTGATGACTAGATGCCATCTCCCCCGCCACATCAAATATTCAATGTTTCTTATCGCAAGCAATTTGTTTCCGCAGTCAGTTTCATCTTGCATGCGGGTGAATTCTGACAGAACCATGCCTGGTACATCAACATGGCACTGAGTTTGGCACTAGTGCTTAGGCAGTGCCAGTGGTGCATTAACATGGCACTGAATGTGGCACTGGTACTTAGACGGTGCCAGTGGTGCATTAACATAGCACTGAGTGTGGCACTAGTACTCAGGCAGTGCCAGTGGTGCATTAACATGGCACTGAGTGTGACACTAGTACTCAGACGGTGCCAGTGGTGCATTATGCATTAACATGGCACTGAGTGTGGCACTAGAGCAGTGCTCTCACACAGACACACTCCATATATATGTTGGCGATCCTCCAGGTGTCAGCACTGTCCTCCCAGGGTCACATGGCTGTTGATATGCAAATCATTCATTTGACTATGTATGCTATGTTTTAAAACCAAATATACCTTTTCTTCTATTCAACATATGAGCACTCTTCAAACAACCCCACTGAGTATTAGATACTGAACAAGTGGCAATTCCCTCATTATAAACACAAAAATGGATGTGCAATATTTGCTTAATTTTTTGCATCTGTAATTTGATTAATAATTCAATCAACCAGAATGTCAGTGGATCAAACACGACTAATGGCGATGAGGCTCATTTCATTATCCTTCAACGCCTGTTAAAATGCAAAAAGATACGGAATGCACACGGGACATGTGTTCTTCAAAGAAAGCCCCACGAGCTTCTTGAGAAGAAACTATTTGTTCAAATACCATACATTATTTATGTGATGTTACCAGTTTATTTACCATCAACTTCCACCTCTCGGAGCAACAAACCAATGCCATCAGTTCTAATCATTACAAACTTCTCATGTTAAACTCATTTCTGCCGATCATTTAATTTCTGCTTTCATCCATTACGAGATGCTAAACATTTCCAATAGAACAAGTGTAAAGACAGTGGCGTCCACTGGAGAGTAGCTCACCACTAGCAGCAAGCAAGTGAATAACTCCAAGTATCTACCTTTGTGGTTTCTAAAAGCATCACCAATTGGTAGATGAGAGACCAGTGGAAGAAGGAAGTGATTGAACATAGAAAGGAGTGGACCTCGACAGCTGGGATAAAACAATGCAAGACTGTCCCAAAAGTTAGTTAATATTAATATACCTATACAGGTGAATATTCTGCCTTGTTTTCTACATGCAAATTGCTTTCAGACCACTGGCCTTCACCATATCTTAACCAGGAAAATGGTGGTTTTGGGTATTTTGAAGCCATCCCCTGGGTATTAGAGACTCACAGACTGTGAAGCCTGTTGAAAGCCTTTAGTGATGCTAATAGCATTTCCTCAAGAGGAGAACATAAAGAGTGTCCACAGTTGAACTGTGGACATAACAAACATGACTAAAAGGCACCACACTTATGGCATAATGACAGGGACATTCATCATGCAAATGTCCTGTAGTCTGTAGTAATCTATACAGTAACCTCCCAGAGTGAACACTGCAGCCAGCTGCTCCATTCTGCCTGGCTATTGACCAGTACAGATTGAACACAGCTAATAGTAGCTATATTGTACTTGGCTACAGTTAGTAGCTACATTCTACTAAAACCTGACTAAGAAAAGGTCCTTGGTCTATTGAAAAGATTCCCTATTTCTCTGTATCTACCTCTGTCTTTGTCAGCTTGCTGTAAACATTCAGGTGCTGTCTAAGCGCAGCTGTGAATGTAAGTGTAATTATATCTCTGGGACTCTTAAGTTGATTAAAAAATACCTGGGTACTGATACTTATTCAAGCAATCAGAAAACAATAATTGTAGGCATCCTGTTAATGAAAGCATGCTGACATGTTGGCAGCTACATTAAGTGGGGGTGAATAGCAAGGGCACACACCTGTCACTGATGACACCCTATCTACACAGCCTAGCTACAACCCTCCCACTGGGAGATGAAGGCTTTCTGAGGGTTATTTATGGAGCTTGGAGGGTGATGGTGAGGTGTCTCCTCTGTCAGAGACAGGTCTGTAATTAGTGGGATACTGAGACCCATCCTAGAGAGATCCCACCTTGGGAACAAACAGGTTGGGTCAGACCTATCTCAGACCCCAGCTGGCAGCATCCCACAATGTACCAGCTGCATCAGGACTGCATCCCACAATGCACCACCTGCATATGTAGAACATCCCACAATGCACCACCTGCATCTGTAGAACATCCCACAATGCACCACGTGCATATGTAGAAATCCCACAATGCACTACTTCCATAACCAGAGCCAGACCAGGATGTAAGCATGTTAAATAGCATCACCAAATTACACCAGTCAAGTATCATCTGTCTATATCTGTCTGTATCTGTCTGTATCTGTCTGTATCTGTCTGTATCTGTTTTGTATCTGTCTGTATCTGTCTGTATCTGTTTTGTATCTGTCTGTATCTACCCATATTGGACTGTATCTGCCTATATCTGTCTTTGTCTATTTGTACAGGTCTGTATCTGTATGTGTCTATGGGTGTATGTCTGTATATTTTGTGTGCACTGCATTGGACCAGATTGGTCTGTATTGGTCTATATCGGTATAAATCGGTCTATCTGTCTATTGGTCTGGCATGTGTAACATTTCAAATGGCATTGATTCTGTTTACATACACAGAGACAAATTTGGTCCAACTGAAATGGGAGTAGAGTAAAAATTATTTTTCAATTCACCTTGCTTCTTAGGTTCTGGTAAGTTATCACTGACATCCAGGAAGCTTCTGGCAGTCCTAATGTACCACAGCTGCCCAATAAACCAACTAACCTGCTCACTCATGTTTCACCAACTGTCCCAGCTGGCTCGGTTAAATTCTAGTGACAATTATGAGTCATGCTGTCACCTTCAGAGATGTCACAGTGAAGTATCCAACATGCCAGAGATAAGACACCTAGATCTCTCAACCGGCTGCATCAGGGGACGGTTTCATGAAGCACCTAAGAACGTTCTTAACGCTAAGACAATTGTCTTAGTAAATGACGTTATTTTCTTATATAAGCAAACATAGGAATTTACACAAACACATGACACTAAGTATTGTGTAACTTTAAGAACGTTTCAGCTTCTTACTGATGGTCTTTTCAGTTTATAAAGTGCCAAAAACATTAAATGCACTTAGCACTGGTTGACCCTCACTCTCCAATGAGGTGTGGGACTACTGACCTTCACAATCCAAAATGGACATTAGCATCAATTTGCATTAACACAGTTCCACTTGCTAGGTGGCATCAATGTAGCTATTTATTCCCTCCAATGTGCGGTGATGACCAAGCTATCCCTCGACATAATGCATATTTAGGAATCTTACTAACTTATCTGACCACAACTTAGCCATTGATTCAATGATGCAGAAAGAGAATGACTCCGAGATGCCTTTCAAAGGCAAGAAGTCTGATGATTCTTACTGTGAATGTGTTATGGTGGGCCACAATGTATTTAGCTTATTTTACGTTATCTGCTCATGAATATCAATATTGCCATTCAGTGCATTCAGGTCCAGCTGTTGATGTATTCCAATAGCTGAGGACCACATTCAATGGAGTCAGTACTCATGGGATTACATAATCATCATACCATTAACACCCATAAAATGTGTCCCATCCACATGCAATGTATATAAATGGGATAGTTATCAAAAAAAACTGTTAAAATTCAACAGTTAATGGCCAAAGTATATTTTACGCTAGCTTACACCCACCCATGTGACAAACCAAGTGCTTCAATTAAGGTGGCACCAACAACTCTAAGTTGTCTTAGGTGGGAGAAAGGCCCTCTAAAAGAGCAGAACATTTCAATACACTAAGTAAATATCTCTAAATAACTAGCATTGTTTTTTTAAATACATCACCAACTAGAAGATCAAAGGCCAACGGTTCAAGGAAGCGAAAAAACATAGAAGAAACAGGTAAGTAAACGTCAGTGTTTCGGAGACGTACTTATAATACTCCAACGTTAGCGTATTACTATACATGTAGTTCATTGGTTAACATGATATGATATTATGTTAACGACATCACACCTTTATTACGGGGTTTTCCAGCGTACCACAAGTCTGCCGACCTAACAATAACATTACCTGGGGGTGACACCCCAAGGAAGGCCCTGGAACCAGCACTGCAGTATGGGTGAGACAGGGAGCCACAGCTTATGTGTAGAAATGATTGATGATTTCCATCCACAGATTGTACATTGGTGTGGCAGGTGAAGGTGTCTATTAACAAACAGACCTTAGACAAATTGGGCCCTCACTGAGTTTGGCAGACTAGCACAATGACATTCCAATGCTGTGACTGGGCTATGGTCATTGGTCAATAATGAATACTACCCTACCCCCATTCAGAGCAACACACCAAGCTGGTATCACAGTTACATATTATTCATTTAGTAAAATTTAGTAAGTTAATAATGCCACATAACTACCTTTGTTTTTTTAATACTTTGCCAATTGGTAGAGCAGAGGTCAGTGGTCAACGGAAGTGACTGAACATAGAAAGAAGCTAGTGGACGTCAGTGCCTTGGAAGAGATACTATTAGAATGCCCCCAATGTTAGCCTATTAATTAATATATACAGACACAGCCATACCAACCTATCACCTAACCAACCATAGAACAATGCAATCACTTATCTAACGCACTCATTGACCAATCTAACTTTTTAATTGATTTATTAAACATGTTTCGGTGTACACCTGCCAAGATTAAACATTGACCTTTTGGACATGTTTAAAAACGTCAAGTGACCTCTAATCAACACATGCCCCCAGAGCACAATCCTGAATCTCTACATCAACTCCTGGTCAAGTTGTTATCAGCACCATTCTTTGAAATTTCTCAGTGCACTTTTTCTAACTAAGTCTCTGTGTAGCTATTTCTTATATGTGAAACTCCGGACACATTCCGAGCCTCTGTCCCAACATTCCACTTCTTGGCATCAATCTCATTATTTTACTACACCCTAACCGAGTACAACTAAACACTGGACTGTGAAGGACACACACATCTAAATCCAAGTCAAGATTAAACCTCTAAGTGGACCAAGCACCGAAATAAATAAACTCCCCCTTCCACTAGCATCTTGTACACTTGTGAAGAGACCTTGTTTCAGCTAATTAAGCACTGTTGACAATGTCTGATAGGCAGGACACATTCCAGAGTAAGTCAAGGTGGTGTGTTGTCAAACAAAGCCTGAGACTTGTGTTCACAGCACCACAAACAGATCAAGTGCTCTAGACCAGGGTCTATAAACAATCACAGTAGAGATCAGTGACCCCACTCAGCCAGGCCAATCTTATAGATCTTATCACTAATCCATTGCACTCACTCAGCCTACTGCAGCTTATGGAACCTACACACTTACGTACACACATACACACTTACGTACACACATACACACTTACGTACACACATACATTCTTACATACAGGAACAACATAAATAATAAAACTTTGTCTCTTTGTCATGTTTTAATATTATGGTGCTAGAATGTATGTTGAAGGTATACTGCCAGCCAAATTGTCTTTAATAAACCTAACACAGTGTTTGCAATTTGAATATTTTGACCGCAAAATGTTCAAATTGTAAACAAAACATTTAGTCAAAAAACCAGAATTGATAAGCAAAAGTCAAAATCAGAGAAAACACTAAATATTAAGGATTTCGGGTGGAAAAGCAATATAATTTTCATCACATGTTCAGACACAAACACACACACACAGTGAAACAAACTCTCACAACACACATATAAGCCATTCACTATCATTGTCTACATAACAAATCCAGTATATATTTCCAGGAAGCTGGAGAACCAAGCCATTACTATGGCTACATTTATGTAGATTCGATTAAAAAAGATACACAAGTAATTCAACTCATAGGACAAGACAATGTGAAGTTTTACTTTGTGAGATATGTCACAAAAATATTGTCCAGAAACGGTAAAATACTAATAAAGCCACTTCAAACAGAAATATGAGGGCAGACTGCAGACTGCAGATAATTAATGATATATGTGCAAACACGTTTTTGTGGCAGTGGGCCACGATTGTGATAGATTTTTTGTTGGCAAACCAAAATGATCTCTAATAACAGAAATCACAAAACCACAAATTTATTTTGCTTTGTCCCTGTCTATCAAAGGTGGACAAAGATAATAGACTGCAATAATGATATATCTTGGTTCAATAATGATATATCTTGGTTCAATAATGTTATATCTTGGTTCAATAATGATATATCTTGTTTATGTTATTTTATAATGATGAATGCTGGTCATTATTTTCATGTGGAATGAATCATTAATGAAATGATACCGGCGTGTTCCACTGATATGGACAAAACAAACTAAGACAACATTGTTTCCCTTATGAGTTATAAAGGCATGAACTAATTAGGACTTACTACCTGCCAAGGTAACAGTGTTCAAGCCAAATGATGGGCTACACCTAGCTTGCACTAAGTCTAACACTGTACCCTGCAGGCTTGTCCACCAAGATCCTGTAAAACACATATTTTGTTGACATTTTCCCAGCTACTGTTGTAATTAACCAAATAATATCATATTTGCTCTGGTCTGCCACACCAATGACCAAGTTGGTTTAGAGTTGAACAAATGACGCAGCATCTTTGGCAAAAAATAAATAACGTTGCATTCACAGAAACTTACGTCCACCCAATTATAACAAGATAAGATGCTGAGATGATATCATATGGCTGGTGATGGAAACATGTTCATTTAGCACAGTATCCAGTTCTTGGAACTGTCTGAAGCGCTTTACACTGTGGTAGACCTATTCATCTGAACTCAACACCATCTTGACCTCTCTGGGAAGGATTCAGCCATGCTGAAATTATTGGGCAAAGACTATTCATTCACATATAAGCACCACTGTCTTTAGCCTGGTACTGAGTGAACTGAAGCAACGTGGACTGAAAGAAATTGTCCAAACTTAGAAATGGCAATAAGACAACTCAATCTCGGGTTTTCTTGATTGAGAGCGTGGTGTTCCATCAACTAGGCTACTGTGTCCCACTGTTGTAGTTAAGTAGTGAGGTGTGAGTGAAGGCGAGAGAGAAGGCGTGAGAAGACAAGGACTACTACAAATGTCAAGGACCAGGTGTTGACAAACGATGAATCGAACCTCAACAGCAACAATACAACACTTGCCTTGTGCTCAGAAGAGTTCTTCAGATTCATTCAAAAATACTGTTGACAGGTGCACTTGCATGACATTGACACTATGACAGTGCCTGGAACTGACCCAGTGTCTGGGCAGCACTGAACAAGACCTTCGGATTACGTAAATGGCATTCGCCAACACACACTGACACCTGGTGCCTAGCAGACAAAGTATTTGACCAAGATTCCACAAACTTGACATTTCTCTGTTACACAACTGTTGCACTTAACAACTCTGGGTCATCCTATGTTGGTTGCACTGGACGCATTCATCATAACACGCTCAAGAGGTCAGGTTGTGTAACATCTGAATCAAAACAACACAGCAGCGGTGCAGTGATTAGAGCGTCGGACTCAATCTAGAGACTCTGTGTTCGATTTCTCTTGCCACCGTTTCAAAACTTGCGCAAATTCGTTCCTGGCTTTAGACAGTGGTGGATAATGGATATTTGTGTGCGAACAGTCTCTGTGCAGTAGTAGCACCGTTGGAGATTGCTTCCCAGAGAAGTTGAAACCACGTTAAAATGAAAAAGTCAGCCACAGAGCGAAGCGTAAAGTGCTCAGAGCAGTCCTAAGGACTGGATACTGCGCTATATAATAACTTACCTTCCTATTCAGTCAGTGAACTTTCTATTAATAATTACCAACCAACCTTGGAACATGCTACCTCACTTTAATATACTTGATCTGATAGAATGAAGATGAAACTATAAAATACCGTAAGTTAATGTTATGTAATAATGTGGCTGTTTGAGCAATTTGAAAGATTACCTCAGGATAAAGAGTACAAGACAAGTTCACTGTATTAGCAAGCACACTCCCCTCTGGTCATGTACTGGAGACTCTTGTAGCCATGGTGGGTCAAGTATTAGCAAGCACACTCCCCTCTGGTCACGTACTGAAGACTTCTTGTAGCCATGGTGGGTCAAGTATT
Source organism: Escarpia spicata (assembly GCA_963995525.1). Taxonomy (NCBI): domain Eukaryota; kingdom Metazoa; phylum Annelida; class Polychaeta; order Sabellida; family Siboglinidae; genus Escarpia; species Escarpia spicata. Next base: position 3,428,557 of record OZ023217.1, read on the forward strand.
AGCAAGCACACTCCCCTCTGGTCACGTACTGAAGACTTCTTGTAGCCATGGTGGGTCAAGTATTAGCAAGCACACTCCCCTCTGGTCACGTACTGAAGACTTCTTGTAGCCATGGTGGGTCAAGTATTAGCAAGCACACTCCCCTCTGGTCACGTACTGAAGACTTCTTGTAGCCATGGTGGGTCAAGTATTAGCAAGCACACTCCCCTCTGGTCACGTACTGAAGATTTCTTGTAGCCATGGTGGGTCAAGTATTAGCAAGCACACTCCCCTCTGGTCACGTACTGAAGACTTCTTGTAGCCATGGTGGGTAAAGTATGTTACATGACAGATCCATCTTATCAGTGATTTTATATAGCTGAGAGTGTCTATGACTTTGTCACAAACACACATGAAGGTATGTTCTTATATAGCACGGTATCCACTGTCCAGTCCCTAGGATGGTCAAAGCACTTTACACTTCATTCCCTGGCTGACCTTTTCATTTGAACATGGTTTCAACTGCTCTGGGAAGCAAGTCAATATGTACCAAATTATATACAGAGCATGTATGACAACTGACGGCAGCCAAAGTCATATTTTGTTGAATGATGCTTGCAGTGAATAGTGAATATCAGCTACACAAATACACACTTTGCCTATGCAGACAACCAGGAATAGGAGGTTAGCCCATTAGTTGAAATCAAGCAATCCTTTTGAGGAGACTATTTGTTATTGCTTCTATAATTCACAATCAGGTCAAGGAACAGTCTTACAAGACTGTCATGTTCTTCTTCCAACCAGTTCAGATGAGATCTCCTGTCAATTACTCACCATTACACCATCCTATCAGATAGCATTGCGTGGACAACAAACGCCCTCAATGTCATAATTACTACATGAAGTCAGCCTGACTTTCTCGAACTTGCCCCCCCCCTTCACTTCCCCGCAGGCGCTGGGTATGTACATGGGCTGGAGAGATGATGTTGTTGCAAAAAGTAGGCGTGGTAACATAATCTACACACATCTATCAGCCTTATGCACATGAATAGTTGCCCTGCGCTCAATGGCACCGCTCCAGAATGTGGAACTATCAACTGTTGACAGAGCAGCCATGTATATATCACTGCCTAATCACTAGACTTGTCCACTGTCAGAACTATGTTGTTATTTACTGCCAGACAGGACGCTGCATGTCTAAAGTGACATCATGACACAACACTATGTTGTTATTTACAACCAGACAGAGTGTGCATGTCTGTAGTGTCAGTAACATCATGACACAACACTATGTTCTTATTTACAACCAGATGGAGCGCTGCATGTCTATAATGTCAGTGACATCATGACACAACACTATGTTGTTATTTACCACCAGACAGGGTGCTGCATGTCTGTAGTGTAAGTGACATCATGATACAACACTATGTTGTTATTTACCACCAGATGGAGCGCTGCATGTCTGTAGTGTCATTGACATTGTGACAACACTATGTTGTTATTTACAACCAGACAAAGCATGCATGTCTGTAGTGTCAGTAACATCATGACACAACACTATGTTGTTATTTACAACCAGATGGAGCGCTGCATGTCTGTAATGTCAGTGACACCATGACACAACACTATGTTGTTATTTACAACCAGACAGAGTGTGCATGTCTGTAGTGTCAGTAACATCATGACACAACACTATGTTGTTATTTACAACCAGATGGAGCGCTGCATGTCTATAATGTCAGTGACATCATGACACAACACTATGTTGTTATTTACCACCAGACAGGGTGCTGCATGTCTGTAGTGTCAGTGACATCATGACACAACACTATGTTGTTATTTACCACCAGATGGAGCGCTGCATGTCTGTAGTGTCAGTGACATTGTGACAACACTATGTTGTTATTTACAACGAGATGGAGCGCTGCATGTCTGTAATGTCATTGACATCATGACACAACACTATGTTGTTATTTACCACCAGACAGGGTGCTGCATGTCTGTAGAGTCAGTGACATCATGACACAACACTATGTTGTTATTTACCACCAGATGGAGCGCTGCATGTCTGTAGTGTCAGTGACATTGTGACAACACTATGTTGTTATTTACCACCAGACAGGGTGCTGCATGTCTGTAGTGTCAATGACATCATGACACAACACTATGTTGTTATTTACCACCAGATAGACCATGTATCTGTAATGTCAGTGACGTCATGAAAACAGAAACACTGATGGATCTTTTCTATATCCAACAAGACCTTGCAACAACAATTATAACTTCAAGAGTGCACAAAGCCCTTAGTTTCATGGCAACACTTGACTAACATTAGCATTACCACATGAAAAATAAAAACTGCATTACCTAAACATGTTTTCTTATGCATGTAAGGAGCTTCTTCTTCTGAAGTAAATGGTTTTTATTTCATGAAAATCGGACAACTACTGACAAAGTTATTAAGTTGGAAATGTTACTACCCCAGTGGTTTTCATTGGAACGGTGAACATGAAAAATAACACAGAAAGAATAGGGTCACAGTATTTCCAGGGTGTACCCCTATTTTACCATTTTTGTCATTGTTTTCACAACAGATAAGTAATTAATTGAGGTAATTACTTCAAATTTTCCATATATAGGTATTTTCACACGAGGAATTCATTTGTTTTGCATTTTTTGGGACCTAATTTGCATATTTCATGACCTAATTAGCATAATATGGCTGACATATTGAATCATAGACTGTAACAAAATGCAATTCATGTCATGTCATTAATTGTTTAGAGTATATTTACAGGGTATCAGAAAATGTAATATATCTTGTTTCATTATAGTTAATTTCAATCCCAATTTTTGGTCAAAATTGGTGCATCATTAGCATAATTATTACAAAATGGCGGCCATATTGAATGAGGATTCCCAATGTTTTTGTGAAGAAATTGTTATTTTGAGCATGTAATTAACTCAGTAATGGCGTTTACAATAGTACAGCATAAACTGTTTCATTGCTATCAATTAATTACCACAATTTGAATAATTTGTGGAGTAATTTGAATAAAATAAAATGGCGGACATATTAAATGTAGAATCCCAATTTTTGAATACATATTTTTCCAAAAGCACATCATTAATATTTGAGGCATGTTGTACAATAGTACAGCACAAACATTTTCATTAGAACTCACTTAGTTGCCATTTACATAATTGATTATTGTAATTATCATAAAATAAAATGACGGACATAGTTAATTTGGTATCCTCATTCGTGTTATAAAAAATTTCAAAAGCATTATCAATTTATCATTTAACGTTTAGCGCTTCTTATCATAGTACTACATAAAGAGTTTAATTACTATCATTAGATGTCACTTAAGTCCCACTTTGCATAATTAATGTCTATACTAGTTATACTTAGCAAAGTGAATTGCAGAAAGTGTCATGGACCTGAGAGATACCAGCATTTAAATACACAGAGTAATTAATAATTGCATCAACAACTCAAATTTTATTGCTAGTCTCTGTTGTTACAATAGCTATATATAGGAATATATAATTATTAATTAAATAATATATAGTTATACACACCAATAATATAATTGTGGCAATAAATGAATATTATAATGGTGGAAATACCAATCTTAAACTGGCTAGTTATTACTACTAGTAAGCAAACAACAAATGTAATAAGTTCTTATTTTATATTTAACAGAGTAAGGTTGGAATATAAGTTTATGAATTTCAAGTTTAAAATCAATTATTAAGTGTAGCCAGCGTACTGTGAATAGGGATTGCCTGTATGACAGCTAGGCGCCAAATCCGCCTAGCGGACAACCAGCACAACGCGGTTGTCCGCCTGGCGGATATCCAGCGGCAAGCTGATGTTACCAGGCGGATGTTACTATTTTTAGCACAGCGTCACCGTCTGCGGTGGCGTTCTCGAAAACCGTGCAACTAGGTCGCACAAAATGCGATTTCCGCACTTGTAAACCTTTTGAAAATATCACATAACATATATCACCTGAACAGTCTGAAACTGACATGTAGGTGTGTATATACACGAACTTGAATTTTAGGCGATAACATTACAAAAAATTCATGTTTATACGATAATTCGATATAACTTTCGTTTGGTTTAACGCAGAAACTTCGTGCAACGACTGCAGTGAAGGCGAACACGTCTTCTAATTGGTTGAGCTGATCTCATGATGATCCTAATAGGTTTACAAGTGCGGGTTTTCAATTTGTCACGACCTGTTTTTGGCCGTTGGCGTGACACTTTTGGCGCGTATCATCGCTCAATCACGAACGATAAGTTCGTCAAATAAAGGAATACTTTTTAAAATGTTATGCCATTGTAAAGAATATTATCTTGTCATTCCAGTGATATTAAATATGTAGTATTTAACGCGGACTTAATGATGTAAGGGCTGCGTGACCGGTGACCTGTCGTAGTTTAGCGTCAAAACTGGCCAGATCCAACAGCCGTGGCGGCGGCCACTGTGGTAATGCTACTAACATACACTTCCTGTGTACAAACCTCATAAAACTGATCCTAGTTCTTGAGAACTCTCAACAATACGTGGAATCCTTGTTGCCTGTTCTGTGCTTTAACAAGGGCACAAGAAGATGGAAAGACAGAGTGATATAACCAAAGAGGTCAAGAGAGACTTACCAACAACTTTGAGGTGGACAGTGTTTGGTGCCCGATGTTGCTGACCACTCACAGGATTAATGGCCAGGCATCTGTACTGACCCTGGTCAATTGGTCGGACTGGGGATATCTGCAGGTTTCCCGATGGTAAGATGTAGTACCGCCCTGCAATAGAAGAACATACGTATTAGAGCACTGACAGATCAATAGTGAATACAAGACTCAGTGAGCAAGACACTTGGATAGTACAGACAAAATTGCTTTTAGTTCAAAATGTTAACGTGTGCTCAAAATGTACCTTTGGAGAATGTTAGTAAAACTTTCTCTGGACATTTGTACCACATATGGAAGAACAGAAGTTAATTTTAACCCCCCAACAATTTTATCATAATCATACATATATATATGGCATATATTGTAATGAAAACTAATGGTAAAGTCATATTTTTATAAGAAGTATTATTTTAAAACTAAATCGCGTCATTGCACAGACTGATTGTTTGTTAGTATAAATTTAAAAAATCACTCATCCAAACAAATTCACGGTATCAATGTGTTGTGTTGCTAAAATTACAATTTGGTTGATTGAGTTTTCTCACCTGTTTTTAGATCGATTCCAGATCCGTTCACCTCGAAGGCTGTGAGGGTAGAGGGGTTGCCAGTTGGAGGGTGGCAGGGGATCACTGCCACATTACCCTCCGTCGACTTCACATACAGGTCTTTGAGGTCTTCTTCAAACTTGCCAAAGTCTGCAACCAGGAGCAAGAGTGAACGAAATCTTGTGAAAGAAATCACGTCAACTATGATCAACTAGATGGTGTACATTTCAGTCAGCCACATCTGTTGTCCATGCATATTATGCCACTGTTGAACCAGTTCGCAAATTGTGGAATCTTGAATTAGCACATTTTGTAACATTGTACATCATATTCTAAGATGTATATAAAATGTAGATGTTAATATATAATCTAAAATTCAGAGTCAACGTACTAATCGTGTAGATGACAATGAAAGATTAAAATATTTTTAAAGTCCTGATAGCTGTCGGAAACTGTTTGAATCAATTTTGGAACACTATGCTGTGAGATATGCCATGTTGTTTATAATCTCGAGCAACTTCTCTAGTACTGACTCTTGGAAATTGTAAAAATGATTAAACTGCGCCACCCCACAAGGTCAAGTGTGCCTTCTTTCTACAGCGGGTCTGCTTCTTAAACATCACTTTCAGGCATAAAGCACAATTTTTAGCCCACTTGAAACTGTGAATCTGCCTGCATTGTGCCACATGGGACTAGGACAACTACTGCCATTAGTGGTACCTTGCACGCCTGAGTGGACATGGTGTAAGAGTGACTGATGAATGCACGGATGAATGCACGGATGAATGCACGGATGAATGCACGTTTTCCCACCAAGGTTCAGCACAGATAGGACTGTGATAGTGGAAAGTGATACGTTTGTGAGTGTTCCTGGTGGGACGGCAAGCTACAAAGTGGACATGAATGATCACGAACAACTTGATTTCACACCACTATGCATGAAGACCGCGGACCTTGACAAACAATGGCGCGTGTTCGCCAGACCACGACCGCATCGACCAGAAATATCACAACTACACGAAAATTGGCATCACCAAAGCATGGCCCGTGTCTACAACAACGGGACAATGTAGCCAGATTGTCATGTGTTGTCAGTGCAGACTATCAACTACGCTGCCGCAATTTGCTTGATACTGTAAGAGGGATAAGGTCGAAGGTCTCTTCCAGTCAAATCCCTCACTGCTCCAGTCCTTACCCCAGGACGTACAAACAGTACTGACCAGGGCGGGTGTTTCAACCACTGTTGGCTGTACCTTACAGTTGGCCTTCAGTGACATGGCAGAATGTGTAGTTGACAGGCAAGTTAGTGAATGAGCAGCTTTGGAGTGAATCTATGTTTCTCAGTAAGACACAACAAACTGTTACTAAATTTTGTCCTTCCACTTAGTTCCTTGGTGTACCGGGGTGGGGGTAGAGAGGGGGATAGGAAGAAAGGGTGGGAGATAGGAGGAAGTTTAGGAAATAGATAGGGAGTTCAGAATAGAGACAGGGAAGGAGTTATGGAGAAAGCTTAGGGAGTGATTATGGGATGGAGATACGGAAGGAGCTAGGAACTGACAATGGAGGGAGTTATAAATGGATTAAGGGGTGAAGATAAGAATGGAGATAGGGAGGAAGATAGGAACAGAGATTGAATAGGGTTATGGAAGTATTTAGGTAGGGAGATAGAGCAGGCACTAGGACAGATATTGCAGGGAGTTTTGGAGGGATTATGGGATAAAGATGGGATGAGAGATAGGGCAGTGGCTAGGAACATAGATTGGAAGGAGTTATGGAGGGATAGGATAGAGATGGGAAGGGAGCTAGGAATGGAGATTGAAGGGAATTACGAAGGGTTTTTAGGGATCTGAGTTAGGGTGGGAGCTTGGAACCGAGATAGAGAACTAGATATGGAGGTAGCTAAGGACACAGTTATGGAATAAGCTATACTCACAAGCCTGCTGTACAACAGCCTCCTTGCTAATGACCGCTCCGACAGAGTTGCGTGCGATGCATTGGTAAACCCCGGCCTGGTTGCGGCCATCACTGCGCCGGTGTCTGAAGGAACGAATGTGTAACAGTCCGCCTGTGATCTCCACTCCGTCCCTCGCACTCGACGAGATGAACTCCCCATTGAACACCCACAAGATCTGGGTGGACGGGTCGCGCGGCTGACATCGCAGCATCACCTCCCCCTGTGGTGCCACCACCATCGACTGTGGCTGCACCAGGAACTGCGGCTCATCTGCAAATACAGAAGAAGCAAGCTGTGAGAACTTGTGTTTCAATCACCAGAAGGTCTTGTCAATTCTACGTAACTCACAGAACAACTGAGTGGTCAAGTATAATGAACATGCATTCTGGTGGTTTACCCGAGACTGATATCATGATCGGAAAAGTCATCAATAAACCAATTCTACATATTACAATTTATAGGTATTAAAAGCACTTGCAAAACAACCCATCCTCTGGAGGAGATTGTGTGGTAGTTTGTAAGCAGTTTCTTCATGGTTAGGTCAGACACAAAGCAGCCAATGTTATGTACCAGAGGACGCTACATATACACAGATGCAGCGGACGGTGTCATGAAATGTTCATGTTGGACACTGATGAAGAATAACTAATGTTGAACAGTTGTTAGCAATGTTATGCATGATTTTTGTAATTGTTCCAGATGACACAATCCACCCATTGATCAGCTTGGGTTGGTTTATGAAACTTAACAAAAATAATAACTTGATTGTTTGTAGAAACTAGAAAGGGTAATAGCAGAGTTAATTTTTAAAAGTACTAGTGTTCAGGCTCCTTCCTAGGGTTGTAAAAGAACACTTGAAAAAGTGGTGCCAGAGATGCAAAGTAAACAAGAGGATTAACATAACATACATACATGCACACATATTTACAAACACTGGCTCAACTATAGTTACTGGTAGATGTATTTAGTTGTCAACAATCACAATACTATGTATGACACATGTCCTAAACCCCTCCCAGCTGCCTAATATGCATGTCGCTTTCTCATTTAGTCTGAAATTTGATTAATTCATGAAAGTAATTGTACTCTGCACAGAATCTATGTGTTTCTATGTGTTTGTGTTGATTGATCAGCAGCCTGACAATGCCCGGGATAACCTGTATCTCAGTCAGATCTGCTGGGCTCTAATGAATGGAGGCTTTGTTCTGGTGGTACATCTGGTGCAAATGCAGAAATTAATTAAACTACAAAGGGTGAAGACCACAATAATAAATCTATATGACAGAATGTGTTCTTATGTGGAAGAGGCAGCCTACACACTGAGGCAAGACAAAAAAACAAAAAACAATGATTGGTAGAGACAAGAGTTGATACAGACAAAACAAGGCGTGATTGAGACAAGACAAAACGACAAGGGTTGATCGAGACAAAACAAAAAGATAAGGCATGATGGAGATAAGACACAAAGACAAGACACAATGACAAGGCTTGATGGAGACAAGACACAAAGGCAAGACACAATGACAAGGCTTGATGGAGACAAGACACAAAGGCAAGGCTTGATGGAGACAAGACACAAAGAACAAGACTTGATGGCGACAAGACATAAAGACAAGGCTTAATGGAGACAAGACACAACAACAAGGCTTGATGGAGACAAAACAAAAAGACAAGGTTTGATGAAAACAAGACATAAAGACAAGGCTTGATGGAGACAAGATGCAAAGACAAGGCTAAATGGAGACAAGACGAAAAAGACAAGACTTGATGGCGACAATACACAAAGACAATGCTTGATGGCGACAACACACAAAGACAATACTTCAAGAAAACAAGACACAAAGACAAGGCTTGACATAGACAAGACACAAAGACAAGACTTTATGAAGGCAAGACACAAAGACAAGACTTGAAGGACACAAGACACAAAGACAAGACTTGATGAAGGCACAGTGATGTCCTCAGCAGATGTGATGTCTCTTGTTATGTCATCCTACTTGAAGATACCATCTGTCACACAAAACCATGGTCCATTGTGGGCTATCAAGACGTGATGCAATCTGGGTGACAGGTAGAGACAATCTGGGGTGATAGGTAGACAATCTGGGGTGATAGGTAGAGACAATCTGGGTGACAGGTAGAGACAATCTGGGGTGATAGGTAGCCGAGACAGGACACAAAAATTTAAGAAAGAAAATGTGTTTAAATGAACAGAGTTGAAAAAGGCTGATAGGGCAGAACTGGGAGGAAACATCAAGACTTGGGGATTGTCTGGGAAAAGAATGTTGTTATTGAGGACATTGCATAGGAACCGATGGGAAGGGAAATGAAGAGGAAGGAAAGAAGAGGTCAGAGGCTTAGCCAGAGACCCGTCTGCTCGGCTAAGGGCCTGGAAGAGGTAGATGATCTTGTTTGCCATGGACTGAATGTCAACCAAACAGAATGTGTATGATCCGTACTGTGACAGATACAATCAAACTATCCTCATGGAGTTTCCCCCACTGAGTTGAGCACTAAAAAACACAAAGCTGCTGACAAAATGAAAACAGAACATGTTCAAGGAACCATTTGATGCAACTGAAGTTGGATCGACTTATGCTGCAAGGACCTGTTTATAAAATAAGACAGACGCAAGTGCACTGCAAGCCCTACGTTAGGTTGCCAGAGAGTTGGAATCACACAAACAGACGCAAGTGCACTGCAAGCCCTACGTTAGGTTGCCAGAGAGTTGGAATCACACAAACAGACGCAAGTGCACTGCAAGCCCTACGTTAGGTTGCCAGAGAGTTGGAATCACACAAACAGACGCGACTCATGACGAAGAGTTTGCAGTGATGCATTCCTATGTGAGAAAGACGCCTGGGCTGGTCAACACAAGGCTCAATTTATGACCACATCATCCAGCAGTGGTGATTTAAAGATCTAAAAAAAAATGTTTCATAATAAAACAACCAAAGTGAAGAAGCAGTGGGGAAAGTTACTGGTGGATGTGTGGCAAATAAACTCGAAAGACATAGTAGGAGTGTCTGTTACTGCTGGGGTGTATGACAGCAGAATGGGGTGCTTCAATGCTACCCCATCAGCCTTAAAATAAACAGTGACTTGGCATCCATTACAATTCCACAGATCCATCCAAGTGTTTCTTAACGATTCAATAGAAAGTTAAAATCACCTAGTATTTGATGGGAAGGAAGTTAGAAATATGTTTTAAATTAAATTGTTCTTGTAATACAACTATGAAATTGAAAGTTCCAAATGCATTGGTGTGTTACAAAGAAAATTAGATTTAAATTATTCTTCCAACCTGGTTGACATTTTCACTAGAAATGTGTTTTTCAGATGAAACATTAATAATTGCAGACCCTTGCAATCCAGTGTCTATCGCACAAGAAGTATTCTTATACTGTTCTTCAATCTATCAATCAAATACAATCTCAACATTTCTGGAAAGTATCCAATTATTGCATGAAGACTATTTTTATACAAATATCCACCACGGTCTATAACCAAGTAATTCACAGTCAAACGAACCTGAGCAACGTGGATTGAGCGAACTCACCCAAGATTTGAAACGACAGCAATAGGATTCACACCCAGAATATCTTGTGTGAGCATGATGTTCTAACCACTGCACTACGTCCCCCCACTTGTAAAGTAAATAAGAACATTCCTGCTGATCTGCTACTACACGAGCTGACAAACAAGTGCAACGTAGTATTACTTTGCGGTTTCACATTTTCATCATGACTGATCACAGGTACTAAAGAACACAATGGATCAACCTCAACTTGTTGCCATGTCCCGAAAGAAATACATTCTTAAAGTTATAAAAAGATAGTTGGCAGATACTACCCTCATCTCAGATACTACCCTCATCTCAGTGGTATTATATTACTTTATGTGATGATACATTCAAGGTGTGTGATGTGACACACAAGATTCCCATATACCCAAAGTTGTTACCAAACCCAGTATTTCTCTACTGTCCACCACCACATACACACTGCACTGACACTAGAGGGCGTACCAGCTGCAACATAGGTGCTACATGGTGGGCTGGGTGGGAACCAGCCAAATTCCTATCCTAGATGTAAATTGATCATAGTGTAAACTGTTTTGTGAGCGAGACTTTCGTGATAATCACCTTTATACAACTAAAGGGTAAATCCTGCCGAATTCTGAATTCAAAAAATTGCCAGGGAAAAAAGCATTATATATTCATGTTAATTTTTTAAAACTCAATCTGTGCTTCATCCTCAGAATATAAACAAAAACTTGTACATGATATTGGAATATCTTCGGAATAGAACATCATAGTTAACAATCTATAGCACAGTCCAACATTTTTGTTTGTACATTTCAATACTGACATTTTGCTACGTCCAAACAATTTGTGTTTATCGCATTTTGCCTTGAAACCCTTCAAATGAAAAATTTAAAAGTGCTTACTTGCCGACTGTGGGAACTAATGCACCCCAGTGGTCTACCCTGGGAGAGAGGGTGTGGGAGAGGGGCCTGGATGACTGACATCACTTAGATTGTTTCACTGGGTGAGTTAAGTCTGTAACACACCCTGAACTGGAGTGGGGTTGTGAGAAGTGACCCGCCCTCTGCATGGCAGACATAACAGCTCCAATTCACCCTGAATGGCCAGCTAGGGTGTCAGCTGCCAGTTCTGGTAGCTTACATTTCTGCAGCAAATTCACTTCCATCTATGCAGTATGAACAGGCATGCTGCTATGGCAATGTGGGGTAGATGAGGGTTGCTAGGGGAATAATGGGTGGGGTAGGTGAGGGTTGCTAGGGGAAGAATGGGTGAGGTAGGTGAGGGGGTTTTGACCACGGTTCATTCATGAGGTATGCAAAGGTACAACCAGGTGTGGGGTGCATTCATGGAAAGGACTTAGGTCATCTCTGAATGAAGGGGTAAACATTAATAAAAAATGTCCTGAATTTTCAAACATTTATTTATGAATTAAACTTATGTTTTGTGTCATTGTTAAAAATAAACATTTGAACTTAATTGAATAAGCAAATTAGTGTTAAATGATCTGACCAAACTGTAACAATTTCTGACAAACTATTAGGTTAGCTAAACTGTCAATGATTTGTAATAAGGGGGGGTTGTTAACAATATGTAACTAAATAAAAATAGAAGATATCCTGACAAATTTTGGTACCTAGTACAGCAGTTTGACACAGAAACATGTAATCACTCAACGGTTGTCATGTCTGTGAAATGCACCACAATCATTTGAATCCACTGTTTATTTGCCCCAAGGTGCGGCTAGAAGGCCCTCAGATTAACCCTGAATGCAACCCTAATCTTAACCCTGTCTGTAATCTGGCACTAATTGGCTAAATGGCTGAGTGAAGGCTAGAATTGAACTGACTGTGGCAAGCTCTGCCCTAACCCTTATCTAGCACTAATCACCAATTGACCAATTAAAGATTTGAGGCCTGGTTTTGTGGGGTTTCTTCCATTGACCAACTGTAGTACAAAGGGGCAGGGTTTCAACCAATGGTAACAATCAGTTGGAATTAATAACTGATGTTTGGAGTTGTTGCAACTGAACACAGCTCCACCATCTGAGTTCCAAAGAATAAAATCTGGTCAAATCTGGCCAACAATAACTTCTTCATATCACAAGATAGCGAGATTATATTAAACGCTCTATAATCCTACATCTAATGGATGTATATCTAAAGACATTACCGTACAGTAGCTTACCCCTTTAATCCTACACTTGATGGATTTCCAAAGACCTTACCCTACCGTAATTTACCCCTCTAATACATATGAAGTATCAATATATATGTGACTAAATAGTTTTAAATAAACAAACTGCACAACAAATGATAATGGCCATTACGGGTTTTGTCCATGAGGGAATTATCCACAAGGGGTTAATCCCGTTATGTCCATGAGATGTTATATTGCATTACCCTGTGCCTAAGCAGGCTACACCAATGTTTCATGCTAAATCCATAAGCCCAGCTGGAATGAATAAATGTGCACATGACAGCAGTGTCAGGGAGCTGTCAACAAGTTCACACAAGTGTCAGGTGACTGTGACAGGTGGTCAGCCTATAACAAACTGTGACACCACAAGAGGTCACATGTCATCAACTTGCCATCAGACTTCGGTGTAATGAGCACCTTGGAGCGAGCGTATCTTTGAAAGGGCAAAAAACAGGCCAATTGCAAAATTCCATGTGGCAGCTTTATCGGTGTATCTGGCCGTTCCCGACGCAGTGGGGAAAATCATCCCCCCTCGATGTTGCCAACCCGGCAACAATACTCGCTCACCCCAGATAAATGGCAACATTTGGAATCTGGCCAGCGGGATAGCCGTTAATTGCGGCAGTTCTCCTACGAAACACAGCGGAAAGCAAACCGACTGACGCTGAATCGGAAAAAACTTAGCTAATGATCCACAGCTATCAGGAAATTCTTGCATGCTATCACTCAATGTGATGGCTACAACACCAGTGTATCATATGACAGCAGCCGCGGCATTACATGCTTTCTATATCTGGCAAACAGGCAGGGCCAGCCATCATCAGTTCACTGGATTTCATACTCAAGCCGGATCCTGCATATGTAGAAGTGTTCAATAATCCAGCCCAGTAATGTATTGGTATAGACACACATAGTTGAAAATCGCTTTATGGTCACCTCGGTAATACAGCCACTTCATAATTAAGGCCACTCTAGGATAATCCAAAATTGTTTCTTTAACAATGAAGTTATAAATTATATTATATAAGAAATTAGACTTGCTAATATGGTCACCTTGTTATTTAGGTCATAGGCCCAGTCTTGAGGGTGTCCTTAATAGTGAGGTTTCGCATTAGAACAGTGTAGGTGTTGACACATGCTGAATACCCAATAGAGGTGGAGTTATTAAGTCACAAATGTATTCAGTAATCAATACTCCTAAACTGTACGAGTACAATTACAAATACAATTACTTCGAACATTAGTGATATCGACAGCGATTACTTTTACAAGTAGAATCAGTCATTGTTTGTACACTGACTTTGTTTACTGTGACTGCCAACAGACAGAGGATGACATATTAAATGCTGGAATGTTGCAAACAAATCCGATTTGTTGATGGACTTACACATGCCTGTCTGCTTGCACCAGGGCAGCACAAATAAGCATAATTGTAATTGTGATCATTACTATGATTATTTTGCTATGTAATTGTGCACGATTATGATTACTTTGCCTGTTTGATAACACTAACAGAGCACGAGTACGATTACTAAAAAATGTTTAACCGATTCCACATGATTACGATTACTGCTCAAGAACGATTTCTCGCATCTCTGATTGCCTCCGATCCTAGCGTACAGACAGATGACCCAAGACAGAGCTTTCATGTGTACAACAGGTAGCCATGTTTAGCTGGAAGCCACAACTGTACACAAGTACATAACTCCACCCAAACCTGTGTCTGCAATCTGAGCACGAGTGAACACAACACAGACCAGGGTTTGGAGCAAGTACACATTTCAGAATTGAGTACAAATAGCTTAAAATGGTTACTCTGAGTTTTTCAGTCAATTTACCTTTTTGCAGAATTTATTAGATGACAGTTGCTAGAAATCAGTCAAAACTTAATGAGAAAAAATGCAAATTGACATGACAACTAGAGAAACAATAACAATGTGAACCATCCAACCTAATGGACATCACCATTTATACAAATAGTTACATGTTGTAAGTGTCAAATATAAATACAAAATTTCCCATATTAAAAAATATAAAGTACACTTGACCAAATAGAAATGCGCAGTATTAATATTTCAAATACACATGGCAAAGCTTGATACGTAATACCACCTGTCAATTATAAATATTATATTTCTTTAATATATATTAGATTTAATCAAACAAGACCTGTTGGTTAGAAGTGTTGGTTACATTTTAGGTGTACAAAATATTGAGAATATATAAAAATGAAATGGTGAAGAAGTTAGTTACATGAGTACACAACCAATAATGGCATTCATTAGGAATTTCTCAATATCCATTCAAAACGGCAGACATTTTGTTTGTTACCATGGAAACCAGGGGACAGGCAGAAAAAAGTTCTTAATGGAAGTATGCCATTAGTTTGGGAGTCGCCACAAAACAATATTTCAGTAATGCTGCTTGCAGACAAATAAAATGGATTTCCAAGCGTCGCTCAAATGCTCCAGACAATATGTAGCCTGACATGCAACATCAGAAATACATTTACGAGGGTCTGAATAAAAACGGAACTACCGTCAATCACTGGGAATAATGGCCTATGCGTAATGCATTATGACACTTTATCTGCCAGTTGTGTTTGAAATAATTAAGTAAATAAATGTGCTTAATTAAGAAAAGTGCATGTCTCGATTAATCAGTAACTGTGGAGATGTAGGAGAGTACAGTGTGACAGAAAACTAGCATCTGACAGAAAGGACAACATCTGACAAACAAGACACTGTGTGACAGACAGGACACTGCGTGACAGACAGGACACTGTGTAACAGACAGGACACTGTGTAACAGACAGGACACTGCGTGACAGACACGACACTGTGTGAGACAGGACACTGCATGAGAGACACGACACTGCATGACAGACAGGACACTGTGTGAGACAGGACACTGCGTGACAGACAGGACACTGTGTAACAGACAGGACACTGCGTGACAGACACGACACTGTGTGAGACAGGACACTGCATGAGAGACACGACACTGCGTGACAGACAGGACACTGTGTGAGACAGGACACTGCATGACAGACAGGACAATGCGTGACAGACAGGACACTGTCCTGTCTATCAGTGTATCACACAATGTATTTTATGTATTCCATATTGACACATGCATTTGCATATGAGGCTATCACTAAATGCCTGCTGATCAGACTGTAATGATTGGAGATGGCAGTAGTACTTTCTGTCTGATTCCAAAAGTGACCTTTTCTGTTCTGTTACCAGACTGATACTCTCCAGCCAGGTGTGGTAATTATTACCAGGAAGTTGAATGAATCAGTTGTACTTTGACCCAGTTATGGTGTTCATTGGCCAGTCTTACCCATCTTCAGAGGGCAATTCCAAGAACTTGCATTTATCTCCTCTTATCTCCACTGCAGCTGTTTACTATCTGAATGTTAACACTTTGTGGGAGTAACATTCAAATAGCAAACAATGTTTTAGGCTTATTAGGTGCAATTTTGCAGACAGTATGCCTTCAACAAATGTATTTCTGCATATTAATTAATAAATGCAGAACAGACAAGGTCATTTGAATCAAACAAGACTTCCATGAAATGTTCTGTCAGTCAAGTAGATCTAGCTGTTATGAACCATGAGTGGGTGGAACACAGGGAAGCATATGTTTGGGAGGTCAAAGACGTCATCTAAGTGGAACTAATCTATAAGAAACACCCAGTACATCTCCCAAAAAGCTGGGCAACTGAACTGAGATTGCCTGTTCTTTATTGTTTTACTGCAATAATACCAGAATCAATAAATGGAAGATACAGTTAGTATACTGCCCTGCAAAGTTGCATTTTAAGAAATACGTCCAAAACAGTGGTCGCAATCAAAATGTTTAAGTTGTACATTATACATTGCTTTATTGGCACGTTTTGCAATGAACATGTCTGGTTCTCACGCTCCAGACTGCAAATTGAGACCACGTACAGCGGATTCAGTGAACGTCCTGCTAATGATTGCCACCATGATGATTTAGAATTACAGAACAACCTCACTTTAAATCATCCTTTATGTGGGTTGACAGCTACATCCAGTGGACAAGCAACTGACCCCATGACCTGCTCTACATCATGTACATGTATGACCCTGCAGTACAACACCCATTTTTCACCCCCACCCCATCCCTGCCCCTACTCAGGGGTGATTTAGGACTTCATCCCCTCCAATGGGCACATAACTAAGCGGAGGGAAGGCAAAGGCCAGCTGCCAGTTTGTCTTCACTCAGAGCTTCTGGCATTACAACTTGTTGAGACTAGGCTGGGGACCATTCTTCACGCCCCAATAGTGGCTGACAGTGATCAACAACCCCCTCTGCCAAGGCAGTCACCCTCCCACTTGTGACTCACTCAAACCGTGGCAAAACAACAAAAACTCATGGCAAAACAACAAAAACTCAGGCTGGAAAAACTTGTTTTTAGAAGCTCCTGATGTGACTCTCTTCAACCTGCTGTTATCTCCCTCAAACGGGCAATAGACATTCTATATTCTAAAGATGCTCAGAGGTTGTTAGTCTTACACAGTGACTTACATAACAAATTCATATCACCGACTGAGTGATACTGTCTTGGGGAGATCTCAAAGAGTGCGACACTTGCATAGCACTCGCATCACGGATTGTGGGGGAGCTGGTTATCACTTAACCCCTCAAAACACTTCACAGGCATAACCAGACTTTTATACATATCCCTTATGGACATAACCCCTCCTGACATAACACCTCACCTACATAAGCTCCCCTTACAGACCTAACCCCTCAAGACATAAACCCCCTTATAGACAAAACCCCTCACAGACATAACCCTCTCTTACATACATAACCCTTCATGACATAACCCCTCACAGACATAACCCCTCACAGACATAACCACTCAAAGACATAACCACCTTTACACATATAACACTTCACAACATTACCCCTTCACAGACATAACCCCTCAATGACATAACCATCCTTACAGACATAACCCCTCATAGACAAACCCCTCAGAGATATTATTATCTATTATTATTCGTATTGAATAGGATTTGTGATTTAGCTATTTATGTATAATTCTGTATCTAAAATTGGTGAGGGATCTTGTCCACAAGTGGTTTGTTTGTGAGGGATTATGTTAACTGTCCATGAGGTGTTATGTCCATAACAGGTTTTGTCCAGAGGGGCAATGTCCTAAGAGGGTTATGTCCTGAAGGGTTATGTTGAGAAAGAATATGCCCGGAGGGGATGTGTCCTGATGGGTTATCAGCAATATACATAAATGTACTTCACCTAAAAAATACAGTTTCTTTTCCAATGACAGTCAATAAGGCCCCCACTCTGAGTGCATATAGGTAGTGTTGTTATGACAGCTGAAGTACCACCTGGTGAATATAAAGATGTCAAAGTGACTCACAGGTTGACATAAACTGCTACCTCACTATCAAGGTCACTCACTGGGCCAAAGTGACCTTAATTGCGAGGTGTTCATATTACTGTAACTACGTTCCTGTACTTTACTATTATGGACATTATTTGGGACTGTCAGGGTTGCCTTAATTGCTCGGTGGTTGTATTACGGAGGTTTGACTGTAATTAAAAGTGTTATACAAGAGGGAGGGACTGGTCAAGGAGTGGTGGGTGTGAGGTCTAGGAGTGGTGGGTGTGAGGTCTAGGAGTGGTGGGTGTGAGGTCTAGGAGTGGTGGGTGTGAGGTCTAGGAGTGGTGGGTGTGAGGTCTAGGAGTGGTGGGTGTGAGATCTAGGAGTGGTGGGTGTGAAGTCTAGGAGTGGTGGGTGTGAGGTCTAGGAGTGGTGGGTGTGAGGTCAAAGCCCATTGGTTCCATGTAATGTTGCCGTTTTTATAGCATCTCTGACTTCTTGTGGTCAGCACTGATTTAGACTTACCTGTTGTCAACGCCGACTGAAATGACAGCAATGTAGAGAGGAGCAGAAGTATTGTTGTCGGGGCACTAACAGAGTCCACGAAGGCCACATCAAGGCGCATTTTGTAGTTCACTCACAGGCATCTGAAACAGCAAGCAGCAACACTCACACTTCTGTAACATATGGCGCACATTCCAACAAGGTATTGGGCAGCTCAATGTAGCAGGCATTCCAGCAAGTACTAGGCAGTATACTGTGGGCTTGGTGCAGTGTATGCAGTACGCATTCCAAGCACCAGAGAACACATCATACACCAGGCCAAGCAATACCCATCCTACACAACACCCACCCTACACAACACCCGCCCTACACAACACCCGCCCTACACAACACCCGCCCTACACAACACCCGCCCTACACAACACCCGCCCTACACAACACCCGTCCTACACAACACCCGTCCTACACAAAACCCGCCCTACACAACACCCGCCCTACACAACACCCGCCCTACACAACACCCGCCCTACACAACACCCGCCCTACACAACACCCGCCCTACACAACACCCGCCCTACACAACACCCACCCTACACAAAACCCGCCCTACGCAAAACCCGCCCTACACAACAGCCATCCTACACAAAACCCGCCCTACACAAAACCCGCCCTACACAACACCCACCCTACACAACACCCACCCTACACAACACCCATCCTACACAACACCCATCCTGCACAGCATCCGCCTTAAACTACATCCGCCTTACACAACACCCATCCGTACACAACACCCATCGTAAACAGTTCCTACCCACACATATATTCAGCCTGGGCTAAAGCAGTTGCATGAGCCTGCAGTTATGACACAGGGACATTCTGCTTGTGGCGGTGCTGTGTGTTAGCACCTCTAGCACCTCACTATTGAAGCAGCGGCCAACAGACATTCCACTCATACAGAGCACAGTTATAAATCAGTGTGGAGAGCTGATGGACTGTAGTGCAAATATGTAAGGTGGACATTATCAGGTGTACAACATCGCACTGGACAAGTGGGTGAGGCTAGAGACATGTGTCACACACACAGGGGTGTCATGTAACGAAGTAAAACTACTTCGTTACTCTACTTGAGTAGTTTTTTCAAGTAACGGAGAGTAACGAAGTACTATTTATATCAACTACTTCTACTTGTAACGAAGTAGTTTTATCTAAGGTAACGCTACTTTTTACTTCGTTACTTTCATTTACTTTGCGATATATTTTCGTGACATTTTTTCTGAACTACGTCGACCTATTGGCATTCCGCCCGTCGACAACATTTCATTAAACTTATTTAATTACAAGAAATTAGAGCGTTGGTAAACTACGTTAACGCGATAATAACTGTCACTTGACTTGTGTTAGTATGGTCAAGTCATTAGGAACAGTAAATATGGTGCGAGGCATTGTTTGTTTTGTGCCGACATCAATCGAATCGTTTCCTTTCTGCCAGTCATGGCTTCCGCGAATAGGCGCAGGGTTATCCTGGCTTCGGCGACTTGTAAAGTGCAATTGAAATTCACACGTAGGCTAAGCCATGCATACTAATGGGATTTATATGTTTAATGCAGCGCAGTAGGGAAGATCAGCATGCTAACATTGCGCAAATATTATCTTTTTACTGCAATAAACGCAAATTTGCTTGGTGCTTCGGCTTGCGCCAAAATATGAATTCGTCAACCGCATACGAAACGGCGAATCGATCGCAGTATTATACGGCACGGTAAATGTGCGTTCTAACTTGGTGTTGTGGTATTGATTGAAAGACGAAGTTGAGCCAGCTATAAGCGTATTTATTATAGTTTTTTCAATCTTTAGTCAACCTTAGCTCTGCATTTGTCAACTCATTTGCGTGTTCGGCTGCTGAGGTCTCATTACGTCATAGCTACCATATTATCGTCCAGTTCACCGTGGACTGTTAATCCGTAATCTATTTTAAAACTCTACAACATATATGAATTTTATTCAGTTCAACATTCAACAGTGTACGTATGGCATTTAAACATAATACACATTGACATTGGCTGGCATCTTAATAAGCTTCATGAATCGCGTAATTATAGATAGCGCGGCCTGCACAATGACTGGCTTCGACCTGGACTTCGACGGCGTTCTTGGTCAGTTGGTGCAGCGACCGTGGTCGTCGTAGCTAGTGCCCATGGTGGCAGATACCGGAACACATTTCCGTACCCCGCTGTCGAATTTACGAAAACAAAATATGGTTTTCTATACAACATTTCAAAATAAGAAAGCATCATATGAATCCATGGAATTGACCTTTTTAAATAATTTATTTACATTTGTATTACTTTTTAGTGCAATTTCTACTGACTTTTTAACGATTATTTTGTATATATATTTTTTTATCATATGGACATTTTAATTATACATTTATGTATTCATTTAAATATTTTTATTTATTTAGATATATATTTATTCCACTTCTACAAAGGAACTGTGATGGTACATTTCGTGCGGAATGGAACAAAGAGCACATAATAATAATAATAGTAAATAGAACATTATTCATATACATAGTTAATATCTGTTGGAGTTAAACAGTAATTATTTTCAATCTGTCTTAATTTTTGTGTTCGCCGATGCAGTAATTATTGCTGTTACTTGCCTGACAAAACATCTTACCGTTCTACTTTTACTTCTACTTTTACTTCAAGTACTTTTGGAAAGTAGTTTTACTTCTACTCAAGTAGTTTTGAGCTGAATTACTTTTACTTCTACTCAAGTATAAAATTAAAGTAATTCAGTCACCCCTGCACACACAGGCCTGTCTACCTATCTAGCTGCCTTCCTTCCACAGAAGGCAGTGCGCAAGTCTGTTTACCCTTCCCTTGAAGACCTAGGTCTGCATTACCCTCCCATGGAAGACACAGTCCTGACTGCATTCTACCTTCTATGGAGGACACTGTACCTGGAAGCCAAATAACCCTTGCTAGGCAGGTAGGACACGGACAGGAAACAACATTCATTTCCTGCAAGCACCGATTGCAACAATGTGTCCTAATTGCAAAGTGATTAATGAATGTCCAGAAAGCACAGAGTACCATGTCAAAAATGCTCCTGCTGGAAGGGCTGACTGAGTCAAGGGTGAGTGTAAACAACAACTTGGAGAAGAGAGGAAGATGGCTAGAGGCGGGCAGCTAGGGAGGTGGGGAGAGGTGGAAGGCATATGAAACAGAGAAACCTGAGCTACAAGGCCTTATCCAGGATTATGAAATTTTCCAATTTATCCATTCTCATTTTTAATTCCTGTTTTTTATATTAAATTTTTCATTTTTAATTCCATTTTTTATTTTCCCATTATGCACATGAAAAACCCGGTTACACATGCATTGGTCATTGGCGTCAGAACATTGTGAATATTCAGGGTGCTGAGGCTCTTCGAAAACCTTCAATTGTACCTCCTTTGATACTAAAACTTCAAACTACACTCTTGCACTCGCCTTCACGCTTAGGACAAGGCCTGTTTTATGACATTATGACAACGCAAATTCTCTTTTGACCTTGTTATTAGGACTATAAAACCACGTTATGGTCCAACACAAATGACGATTTCTGAAAAATAAAAATTCTCTTATCAAAAGACCAAACGACCCATTATTAAAAAAAGAAAAACATGTAAAAAATTTCCAAATATCCCATTCCAATAATGAACAGGACAATGGGTCTCTGGCTGAGGGCCTGATGGGCTGGACTAAGTCATCGAAGAAGACAGATGGAAATGAAATCACAAATAAGAGGAAGGTATTTTATAATATTGGATATTATTATTATTTATAATTAGTGCTAAGCAGGCAATTGTTTCCCAAATACAGAATTTACATGTGACTTTAACTGTCATTAGTTTCTTCTTAACAGACTGGCTTTTACTGTACCTTCATATCATACATTTCATACCAAGTTATATCTCCTTTATTTTCATCACAGAGACATTGTGACAAAGACATAGTGAAAGAGACATCGTGACACAGACATCGTGACAAAGATGATGTTGACAGAGATATTGTGACAGAGACGTTATGAGACAGATGATGTGTGTGACAGTGATGTGACAGAGACATCATGACAAAACCAGCCAAAAGCAGCAAGCACTGAAGGTGCCAGCCAAGTCTACAGACTTCCTACAACCAATCTGATCCATCTGAAGATATCCAAGATATTTATGTAGCTCACTATCTTGACATTTTCCACATCACTGCTCAGGGCACTGGTGCCCAAGAGGCTGTTCAATCGTGGTTCCGGGTCAGTGCATGTGACCTTACTACAGGTGAACCTTTTGAATAGCTTACCTGGACACTGCATCAAAGACTACTCTAAGTATATGTAACAATGTATACTAATTGTTCTACTTATCAGCGCAGTCCCCATAGCAATTTAGCATTCAACACAATACATAATGAGCTAGGGCAGAGCAATCTTAGGAGGGAGCCAGTGATAAGGTTCAGGTACGACACCCAAGAGAATCCTGTGTATCAGAGTCAGTTCCAAGAAACCTCTGAGTTACTCGGCAGCCTTCTCAATGATACACGTGTCTTTACTGTCCATTGCAATCTGACCTCATAATCAAACATCTATATTTCACTTGATCGCGACATCAATTATACTATTATACAGCACAGCTGATATTCAACTATTTATATATGTGGCCGGCCATTCATGGTCATATGTAGCCATATGAAGTGTTTCAGTACAAAACGTGATATATATATCCATTTTCCTGGTTTCGAGAAAAAGGCACTTTTGTGTTTCATCCTCAAAGTTTAAAATTAATAAAAGCTTGTAAATGAAGTCGGTGTATATTAAGAATCCAAAATCATAGATAATGGTAGTAAAGTCTAAAATATTAGCTGCAGATTTGTTACACAAAATATGATATTAAATTATTTTGTTTATATAAAACACGGTACATTTATACAGTGCGCACTGTCACTTTGCGTAGCTGCATGCGTGGCAGGGCGGTGCTGGGCGGTGCTGGATGTATCGCATTTAGATAAAAAAGATGGATGGCACTTATCGTGGTTTGAAAACAAATGCTCTTTTGTGCACGTCGTTTAATGGGAATTTATTGCGTTTTTGTATAAATTAGATAGCATCCTAGCTCAACACGTGTTTAAATAAATGTTTCGTCAAAGTTTGGGTGAAATATAAAATAAATTTGCCCTGAAACCCTTTATATGTAGAGTTTTTTGTAGACATACAAGGCCATATTTGGCTATATGCGTGGCCATACATAGTGACACGTATGGCCATAAATGTTGCCATATGTGGCTTCACTCCATCAGTATAATTATCAATTATACAGCACTGACTATTGTGGGCCTTATGGAATATGTTGACCACTCACTATTGTTGTGCTTAGAAGTGTCCTAAGTGGCACTACAGCCATTGACACTGGACCAGGCTGCAACTGCCAGGCTGCTTGCTACACAAACAGTCAGCTAATCAACAATACATTCGTCACGGCTGCCAGGAAATCATAACAGAGTCAGGACTAAAATCTGATGTCACCTTATTGAATGACATGCCTTTGTCTCCAAAGAGTGACACTTTTCACTCAAATGAACATATTTCACCCAAATGAATGACATACATTTACGTCACTGAATGAAACTTTTCCGTCCATTCACTGTTCTTTCATTAATGGTGTTACAATATTCACAGATCAACCGCTTACAAAACGCCCTCTGAACTGATACACAAACATTCCGAACATTTGTACCTACAATTATAATAGCTGAAAATATAAAAAATACTAACAAAACAATGTTTATTACATCATAATACAACAACAATGGAATGTTTTATAGTAGAGTACTGACACTAAATTATAATTAGTATGCTACCTAGCAGTAGGTACAAAGGATGAAAGTGACGTATCCTTGATACGTTTACCCCCCAAATGACAGGGGATTAAATTCTTTGTAAGTCCATCACAATAAACCTAGCAATTTTGCACAGATCCCCACACAAATTAAACAGTCTGCCACTGTCCCTGCGAAGTAATGCTTATGGAAAGACGAATAATCAGCCGCTCTGACACCCGAGATGTGTCTTCCATATCATGCAGACAAATACGTACAAATTGCCCTGGTCATCTTAGGCAGCTTCATAAAAAGCGGCGTCCACACCCCTCTCTACCCCGCCCCCCTAAACATAAATATTCTACCCGGTGCACCTGGGACTTAGGTGTTCCCAGCATTGTGCCTGGTGCTTTCTTTACGAGGCTCCATGCACCGCGACGCTGACAACCACTCATTTTGTGAACAAACCAAAGTTTGTGTCTGCCGCTGAGAGACAGTCCTTCTTTGTGCCACGACAAAAGGTATTCACTGCCGCTGTAACTGCAGCGTCAGTGGCTGTCGTTTCAGGTCGTGTTACCCACTTGATGATTATAGGCAGCAGCTGCTAAGGCAGAACGCTCTGTATTCTTCTCAGTCCTGTCCTGCCAATTTGTAGGGGTTGAAAGTTGGCAGAAGATAGCCCCAGAGGGTGGCAGGAACCTTTGTACAGCTCAAGTTGCCCCTGCCTATCTGATGCTATCTGCACCTTGTAAGTATACGTTGAAAACATCGGTAATAACTTATCTGAATGTCAAAAACTTCCACATTCCGCTGCTTTGAGAAATGCTTTCCCTCCGCTAATGACAAGAAATACCTTCAGAAAAAGGCAACTTTTGTACGTACTCCTCGGTAAATTATTTGTTTCTGCCTGTTTTTCATAAGTGACGTGAAATGTGATGATCTATCACATTGTATCTCAAAAATAGAAATGTAAAACAGCAGAAAATAATAAAAGGTGTGCCAAATGACACCTAGTATAACGACAAAGAAACAGGAACATGTCCTACACGTTCCTGTTGAGTGTCTCTTGAGCCAACACATCTGTGTCACTTTCAGGAGGTCATCCAGAGGGTAGTAAATGGAGCAGGTTAAGTCAAAGTTCACTGATTTTGGGTGCAACAAATTTTAATGTGTCCATTATTCAAACAATAGCACTAAAAAACACAACACACAAGAGCTTCAGTTTCTCTAACAAAACACCTGCATCCTCAGTACACCGAGATAGGGTGGAAGAATCTGAAAGGAATTCTCAGTATGCTGAGGCCAGGCAGAGAAAATGAAGACAAATAGAAGCCATACATCCTTTATAAATGAAAATTACCCAAACTAAATCCGACACAAAATATAAAAACCCCAAAACATGCAGACAGTACCCGACTCACACAAATGTATAGTGCTCAAATGAAAAATCTAAACTTACCAGGAATGGAAAATTTACATTAACTTTCAGTGCCTTTCAACAGGCCGTGTTGCTTTGTGTCACCCTTGACTGTCAAGTCCAGACCTTCCCTTACAGAACCATTCAATCAACCAACATCCTGATGCATAACACGCACCGCAGCGACCACCAAATTATTGCTAACTCTGTCAGAGAACTGTGAAGAAGTGTTGCCATTTCAGTTAGGATAACGAGAACGGAGCCACTCGGGGCTGGGGATAGACCGCAATCGGGCAGGGGACAGATCAGGCACCAATTACAGTGAGTCAGTGATGCGGCAAGGTGCCACATATTGGGTGCATATTTTAGTGGACTGTACCATCCACTCACTGGCCCTGCACCTGTATCACTCATCACTGCCCGCCTCTCTCATCACTGCTGCTCACAGACCTTTTGTGAGAGCAGGCACACTCAGAGAGACCAGACTCAAGACTCTAAACACCAACAGATGGCTCATATACCTTTATGAGCAATCAAAGCTGTACATAATGAGAAGGGGGCTGCTTGAGAGGAAGAAAGGCATGATGCAGTAAAGACAAGTTGTCTAGTGTCAGACAGCAGTTCCTTGTCTAGTGTATGTACAGACATGTACTCGTACAGCTATTGGTATATCCTCACAGAGAATATATATATATATATATATGAAATAAATATTTAAAGTACTTCTATTCATTCATTCACTGTTAACAAGGTTTAATAAGGTCTAACCAGACTTAACAAGACCTAAATATATTGACAATAATAATTTTAAATAAGTACATTTAAGAATCAAACGTTCAACAAAGCTTTTGGGACCTACAGTTGCATTCTAAGAACAGTTTTCAGACCTACAGTTGCAAAGATAACGTGTTCTCAATAGGTATAAAAATAAACACTATAAAGTGCCCAACTAAAATAACAGCTACCCTTCAGTTTTGGATTACAATACAGCTGATTGGTGGGAAAACGATACTTGGAATGACACTGATATCTTACACAGCAAAAACGGAAAATGTTGCATCACAACATGAGAGATTTTTATTAGTTGCATCAATATGAATTTACAGCGCAAACATAAAAACACAAGGATTGAGGTGAATTGCGAGTAGGCTTACGCATATAGGGATCGACTCAAAATTAAAACCATTTATGTACATGATGTGAGCACTTTTGGCTTCAACAACAATGCTGCTAATACGAGATGCTGTATACAGTTTCTGTATCAAACCTGACAAAAAATAACTCCATCATTCCACCCAGATTTGCCAATTATTAAGACTCTTGAGGTTTCCACAGTGGTAACAGTTGTTTTGCAGATAATTTCTCATACTAAGCTATTTCAAGAAAAAAAAACATTGTGATGGTAAACATTGACCGGATGAAACTATCTGGGTGTCCAGCTTGTCACACGTTGAATCAGGGACAATTAACACAGGTTTGATAAACCCTGGATAAACATTCCTGGTCAGCAGAGATTGTCAGCAATCTGAAGCTGTATTGTGTTGAAAGCCCACGAGCAACTGAATTTACATAAGTGTTTTCAAAATACCTTTACTACAATATCATATGTACAAAGGTGGGCCAGTAAAGATAAATGCAGGTTGGCCTGGCCCGACAAGTGCAAACTATACTGTTTGTTATGTGTATGAAGTCTGTAATGGGATTTACTCTAGAGCAGCAAAAGTCACACGGCCTGACTCCAGGGGTTGGGCTGATTTCACTCAACATTTGTACTGTGTAAAGGTTCCCATGGAGACGTTTGGTTACGTAACTCTGAACAATTACCCAAACACTTTGTGATACTGGGCCCAGGCATAAATCACTGCAGGGAATAATTTGGCGTGATCATAATGTAGGCATATCTAAACATTATTACAATTTAATGTCATGCCTATGGGTACAACATTTTAAGAAGAGGCCTAGTTTGAAATATTTCTATAACATGTTGAGAACATTGTCAATAGTTGAGAATTCCTGAGTTGAGTTTAACAAAGCAGCAAGCTACATTAACAGGCTGGAATGATCCCTTTCTACATGAACAAGGGTCAACGTCACCCAACAACCAAGGAAAGGTATATGGTACACAAAAATAATTATAAAATATGCTGTCAGAATATTTATTTTCCCTGGAAGTGCTGTTTAGGCCGCTGCGGTAGCATCTGAATCAGGAGAAATGTCCCTACTCACACATTGGAGAAGTGAATTAATACCTGGTAGTTATGATTACGTGGGATTAGGAACAAAAACAAATTATACATTTATATAGAGGTGTGAGAAAATTTATGATATTAAAAAATAGCAAATTTTGCAAATTTTTAGGGTATCTGAAACATAGGGTGTTCAAAAACATAGGGGGTCCACATGTCCAATATGGTATATCACTATGGAAAACTATTATACAACTGTCAATTGTTTTCTCATCGTTTTACAAAGTGCATTGAACAAAACATTTCAAACGGAAATCTAATCAGTCAGGACCAGTTGGAGGTCAGGTTTCCCTTGCAGTAACATGTCTGTTACATTCCGTTACAATTCAGTACATGTTACACAGGGATGCTAAAGATTTAATTAAGGTAAGCTGGGCTTAGTTGGCAGGTTTTCCAAAATGTGTCCTAGATGTTTCCCATGCCACATTTCTGTTATGGCAGGTGTAATAGAGTAACACCCACGGCCCCCAGCAGAGTGGGTGACACACAGACCCCCCTGACAGGGGACACATATCTAGGGGGTGATGTGTCCACTCTTTCACCAGCCTCCATTCCTACCTGGGATTGACTCTTGTCTTCATTAATTCATGGTCACTGGCTGACTCAAGCACTTGTCCATCAGTACAGTAATTAAAACCCCATGGGTGGCTAAGCTATCTCTGGGTGTGCTCACACACAGAGGAGCTGTTAAGTGCAGGAAATGGGAAATCTGAAATGAGTCCTTGATGTAATCAGTGCTGATTCCTTCTTTTACTGTCAGCTGTCATTTAATTCATGTCTACCTGTATCGTCCAGGTACTGTGCTGGTGATTCACATGTAATACAGGAGGTCTGCTCATCATCTCAATTAGTATAGAATTATTCGCCTTTAAGTTAAACATAAAAATGCATACTACACATAGAAACTGATATTTACGTTTGTCACCTGGTCACTATGGCTATTATTGCTTTCATCTTCTTCTAGTTCAATTTAGTATTTTTTCAATTATGTTTTCAGTTAGAGTGGCACACACATTACATGGTTGTCTTCTCGGCTGCACATAGGTGGCTGCGTATATGCTCACCCGTGGCTCATTCATTGCCGGTGGCTTGGATTTATTACAGGTTTTTTCTCTCCTATAACATTTGGCAGAGGCATAGAGCAGACAATTTATGACAGGATATAGCCTTGCACAGGGTGTGTATGTTAACAATCAACGGTATTTAAAAACAGGATATTGTCAGCATGCCAGGATTCTACGAAACAGTTCTTGTTGTCATGCGACTGTGCATAGTGGGAAATCATGATACCAAACGGGGACAGTTTTTACAGCTAGGCAGAAGAATGAAAACAGATGAATTACTAATGTCACGTTTAAAACAGATCTACGCTATAAATCATGTTAGCTACACACACCGACTGGGCATCTGCATAATTATTTATGCATTTTTCTTTGTGGAGTTGCTTGTCTAAACAAACACATTAAATGCTACAATGTTTCTGTGTGTTGCAAACATAAATCATGCTGCACAAGTATGGTCCATGTGAAATTGTGGTTCCATGAGAAATTGTGATTCCACAAGAGATTGTGGTTCCACGAGAGATTGTGGTTCCATATGAGATTGTGATTCCACAAGAGATTGTGGTTCCATGAGAGATTGTGGTTCCATGAGAGATTGTGATTCCACAAGAGATTGTGGTTCCATGCGAGATTGTGGTTCCATGAAAGATTTTCGCCCTATGTGAAGTTGTGATTCCATTAGAGAATTTGGCCTCATGTGAGATTGTGGTTCCATGATAGATTTTGGTCCCATGAGGGATTGTGGTTCCAGAAGAGATTGTGGTTCCAGAAGACAATGTGTTCCAGAAGAGATTGTGGTCCCAGAAGACCTTGTGATTCCATGTGATATTGTGGTTTCATGAGAGATTGTGGTTCCATGAGAGATTGTGGTTCCATGAAAGAACATGGTTCCACAATAGATTGTAGTTCCCCTGTAGATTGGTTCCATTAGAGATTGTGGTTCTATGAGAGATTGTGGTTCCATAAGAGACAGTGGTTCCATGTGCGATGGTGGGGTTCCATGAGAGATTATGTTTCCAACAGAAAGGTTGTGGTTCTGTCAGAGCGGTCACATGGGCTGGTTGAATTGGATAAAGGACAACATTCTTTCATTAATATTAAACGTAAAGGTGATATATGTTCTACTTTAAAAAACAGTATTGTTGTGGGTCATTGGGACCCTGAAGAAGCGCCTTGACCTCCCCTCACCTCTGATATATGCTCAGTTCTGGGATAGCCATAAACAAGGATGACCCAGAAAACTATCAAGTGCAGCTGGAAAGCCCAGATCTCTAATCCACCCAGATCCCTAATCCAAGACCACTAACTCTAACAACCCTAGATGACACCCTGTCTAAACAGATCACAGGGTTTGGTGTCATTACCACCCCATTAAGCTACTCCTGTGTTACATCCAAGTGCCAGTCTCAGATAAATGCCTGCAAAAACACTGTGAAAGAAGGGACATCATTCACTTGGTCAACACCAAGACATACTGCTTTGTGATTGGTGGCGGACTCAAGCCCTGGACAGTGGGTGCTGAATGCCTCCAGAAAACCCCATCTATCTTTGTCCTTATAATAAATAAATCACAAGGTTTGTTCTGGTTGTTTATAAACATCAAGTGTGAACAAGTATGTCTGTCCACACTTGCGAGGCTACTTAAACAGGCTGTACATTTCATGACCTAGTTGTAATCTGGACATGTTATATATTTAATAAAACGGGATTAGAACAAACTTAAAAGAGATTAATAACAAGTGACTCCTACGAGTGCTCCCAAGAAATTATATTGCTCAATATTACAGGCTAAACTAAAAAAAATATGTAAAGTCTTAATATAGGCCTACGGTATATTGATTTAATCTAGAGAACAAAATACTTATCATTATCCTCATCCTGAAACAACCATTGGGTTGCTATCAGATTGCATTAGGAACACTTTGATTACATACACCTCAAACATCTTCCTGTTTTTATTGCCCTAATCCAACTGAGCAGCTTACATCAGTTGATGAACTTGTAAAGAACTTGTAAAGTAACACTGTTAAATACACTCACATGGGGCAGCTCTCCACCACAGATGGTTCACAAATAGCTGTCTGACACCTCTGCAAGTGGCCACACTTATGACATAACAGCCCCATCAGAGGCAACCGCACAGGAATAAACCAATTTCCACAGTTACATCATCTGATATTGGCAGCCCTGATGAGCCAGCTGTCCAGCAGTGGAAGGTGGCACCAGGCATAACTGGTCACTACTGGTCAGCAATGGTCAGTAGGTTAATGTCCACTGACCAATGCAGACACACCACATAGTATAGAGTTCCCGGACACAATACCGATGTTTTGGGATTTTGTGTTAATCCAGATTAGCTTCAAATGAAACAAATATGATTAAAGTTCATATTTTCTGGAGTTCCTCACGCTGGATAAATTCATATTATTTGAAAGTGGTCGGAGAGAAACTACTTATGATGCCAGGCAAATTCCCAACAAAAAATTGCAGATTTTGTTTGATTTATGATAGATGGTGGCATTTGACATTTCTAGCAACAACCGGCAGATGTGTTGTACGGGTGGGTATATGTTGTGGCCTCGCAGACACAACATTCAATCAGAATAGGAATGTTATAGACTGGTTAAACAATTACTGCAATTTAATGAAGTCATCAATACAGATTTAAACAAAAACTAGCGACACATCTGGTATGGGTCAAATAATGGGATATACCCGTAAAACCCAGGAGAGTAAAAAACCCAGGATAGACCAAAAACCTGGGATAGATCTGAAATACCTGGGATAAACCCGGAAAAACCTGGGATAAACCTATGAAACCAAGGATAAACCTATGAAACCAAGGGTAAACCTGTGAAACCAAGGATAGACCAGTAAAATCCAGGACAGACTTGTGAAACCAAGGATAGACCAGTAAAATCCAGGACAGATCCATAAAACTCAGGATAGACCCATAAAAGCCAACTGGGAAGACAAAGTGAAGTACCGATGAGACAGAACTTGGGAGGATGCCAGGCCACTAGGGTTTGATCCATCACCAGTCTGGCTAGGGGGCTTAGGGACCAGGTAAGGGAGTGCTGTGAACTTAATCAACACAGGAAATTAGATGTATGGAAATGATTTGCTTAATCCAAGCAGTAGGATCATAAGTCACACCTCACCACTGGAAGTCTGCCTTCCCAGATGCCTCCCTTCCCAGATGCCTCCCTAGGGTTCCCAGACGCTGGTATGCAACAGAGGATAGAGGAGAGAGATTTATTGGGTATTTATTGCCAAGCTTTGGATGTACTCCCACATAACTAACCTGTTTGTGTAGCAAAGGGCAGAGGTCACATGACACAACTCCTGCAAACAAACATCATCAGTATCGACAAACCTCTCCACTAGTTATAGTGGAGAAGCTTGTCAAAATAAATGTACGCATTGCTAGCATTTTGAGTAATTGCACGAACCAATCCATCAAAAAGTATAAAATATCCACTGGTCTCATGCTTTACTGACAAAACGTATGACATACTGAGCTAGTTTCCATCTAAATGACGTATGATTAGTCTACCTTTTCTCTCTTCTTTTGCCAAAACTGAGTTTGTCAAAATATTAACACACATTTCCAGAACACCACTATCAAATCTGAGGCACACAGGACAGCCTTACAACTAGAGGACCAAACTATCAACTCTACTAACTTCACTGTTCACTGTCCATGCACCACATTAACAATTGTGCAATTTAACATTATTATTCTGGGGCTGACTGTTCCTTATTTCTTAATGATACTCCTAATATATGTTGATGGTATACCGTCCATCAAATTGTGTTTAATAAACCTTAAATGCTGTTCACAATTTTAGTATTTCTGATCACAAAATTTTCAAATTTTGTAAACATTCATATTGCAAACACCATATAAATTTTGGCAATACTGTAGATACTGTTGTTGCCAGCCGGGTTAATGACAAGGTCCTTTGATGTTCGGGTCGTTCATGTGATTCCCACATGCAAGATAACCCATTCCGTGAACTTCCTGCTAATAATGACCACCCCTGGCTGATTCCAGGTAATGGAAGAGACAACCTCGCTCTAGGGCACAGCTTGTGTACACTCAGTTGTGTACATTCACCCTGACTGTGCCATGCACACACGCATACCCCCATCTCTTTCTCCCATACGCATACTGCTCTTCTGACCAGTGTTGTGGAATAATTATTTTTAAATATATAAAGTGCCCTAAATCTAGTCAAAAGTCCATTCACTGGTGCTTCAAATAGATAACTGCTAAACAGGATTAGTTAAATAAATGAAAACAATTTGGTTAAAACATGGCGCAAATATAGACAGAGTAGAATGAAAAATATATATAATATTATATATATAAACAAGCTATATAAACAGTAATAAATAAATTAAAACATGACATATGTGCATTGTAAAAATATAAGTTTATTCATTAAATAAATAATAAGTTACTTACAAACTGGTTGGAATAGCTATACATTGTATGCCATACAAAAGGTAAAGGTAGCTAAAGATGTGATTGTCTTTATCTTAAGAGGAAGAGTGTTCTGCCAGCCTAAAACTGAGACTACTTGAATACATGTACACCACAGCATCTCCTGTAGGCCTGAGAATCACTGAGATGTTACATAAGAGAGCTCAGACAGTCACTGGTGAATCTCTCTACTTAGCCAGTAGTTGTCAGCAGTGGCCCTAGCTATATAAATAGCTCTGTCTAAGTATCTGCATAGCATCCATCACTTTGATGAGGCAGTGGTGGCTGCTGGTGTGTCTCCAGCCCTGACAGCAGGGCACCAGGCCTGTCTGTTTACTATACAGTCTTGCTGTCTACACCTCCCTCACTGGGCATTCACTGTCTGCTCTCCTCCAGATCACACAACCTAATCACAGTTCAATTGTCAAATACCAGAATCTGCCCCACTTAAAGCTGCTTCCTCACCATGTTTAGACCAATGCGATTATAGTTCTTTTATACTAGCTATGTAATGTGTGAAGAGTTCAAAAAATATTTGCATTCAGTTAATAAAGAAGTACATCATTTGTTCAAGTTGTCAAAAAGAATTGCCTTTTGCTGTAACATTTTGTAACTGGCCAAACTCAATTACTGAGCCAACATTTAGCCTTAAATCTACCAAATTTGTCTGTCACATGGTTTTGAGAGGGCAAATAAAGTTAACCATACCAATGCAGAAACACATGCATTTGTGCATTCATAATTATGAAGACTCCAATTTTGAGAATCACTTCAATTAATTATTAGGCTAATAGTCTGCCTGATGATTTCACCAAAACATACAAAAAAGTTGCACAAGTGAACTAGCATGCCATAGTGGAAAGTAGTAAGTTTTGTTTTTTGCAAAACAAATTTAAAATGAGATGAGTGAAAAATCAAAGTGATTAGCCATGACACTTTGAATACAATGTTGTTCTAAATCTGTTGTTTTTGTGTTTTGTGTGCACATTTCACAAGGGTAAGTATGCATTTCCTGAAAGGGTAGACACTTTGTCTGATCTAATTATACATCACAAACAGAAGAAAAGTGAGCCTTTATTAGAACTGTTCAATTTGTTCACTATGACACTGGGGCTCCTCATTTCTTAAATACTTTACTCAAACTGCAAGATTGCTACTGCAAAATCTGTACTCACCATACTACCACAGCACATGGATGCTTGTAACTGTCATAGTTGAAGCTGATGTAGGGAAAATAAAACATTTTTGATGTATGAAAGTATGGGTCACATCAAAAGTATGAGCAGTAATTTAGATATCACTTGGTAAACAACAGACATTCTGTTTTATCATTGCTATGTTTCTAAGCCTGCATACCATCATGACTCAGGAGTCTAATGT
Organism: Escarpia spicata; assembly: GCA_963995525.1. Classification (NCBI taxonomy): domain Eukaryota; kingdom Metazoa; phylum Annelida; class Polychaeta; order Sabellida; family Siboglinidae; genus Escarpia; species Escarpia spicata. Next base: position 3,463,821 of record OZ023217.1, read on the forward strand.
TATGAACCCTACAACCAGATAGTGTTTACACCCTGGGTCCACAACAATCCAACTTTAGTTAGTAGCGTCCATAACACTTCTAGGTACATTGGGAATAGAAAGGTCCATACACCTTCTAGGTACACGGGTGCAATGGGACCCACAACCCTTCTAGGGACATGGGGGTAGTAAGTTCACAACCCTTCTAGGGACATGGTGATAGTAAGGCCCACAACCCTCCCAAGGGGTATTGGATGCAAAGAGATCCACAACCTGTCCCCATGGATATGGGGGCAGTGCCTTACACCCAGCATACATGGGAAGGAGGTCAATGGACATGACGTTGAACACCAACATCGTTTTAATATCTTACTTGGACAACTACACTGATGGGCAGGTATGCAAATGCACACAGGGTAAACGTTTGAGCTGTCAACATCCCCCAAAGGGTGTCCGAAAATTATCTGCCAGATATGTGTACCCAGTTGTTCCAATTACAAATTTAAACTGATAAGTTGATATCATCTTGATTTGGTCTCAGTCCAATTCCAGTTTACAGGTGTATATTTACCTGTGCTGAGATCGGTTGGCAGCCAAGTGTCAGATAGAACCAAGACAAGCTGATAACATACACATTCAAATGTGCATTGGTGAGAATAATACAACTAACATTGGCACTAATAACCTAGTATAATCAAGGTCTAACCTGGGTGCAAATACTCAGCACTAATTTAGATAAGACACTTCAAGAACTTGTCAAATGCCTCAAAACAAACATAAATACGCCTCAGTGAGTTGTCCGGCTTGAAACCTTTCCACCATTTCAACACCTCAGGGAAGAATTCAGCCATATCACAATGCACGCATAAAAGCCAATAATTCTATTATTCTAATTGGTATTGAACCAGGCTACAAACACCACATGTGGTGCCAACTGCAGAGACAAATCAAATGGAAAACTGAGAAATAACATTACCATATAAGCATTTGATGATGGAGCATATTTAAAGCCCGTTCCATCTTAATCACCCTCCCCTTCCAATTGTCTCCAGTCCGAATTCAAATACACGTCATAGTGACAATCAGGAATGACTCCATAGATCTGCTGACAAAACTACTTAAGTCGCCATCAATCACATTTAAATATGCCTAGCCTGTAGTTTGCCTCTGTTTACTATCAGGTACAGTTTCACTTCTCAATGGCGCTCTCAATACAAGGCGATCCAGGGCCATCAAGCACAATAGAAGTCATCAGCTCTGCATGCCAAACGAGCGTACTTTGTCGTCATCAGGGAGTAGTTCGGTGTCAACAAGTATCAAGCCGCAGCATCTCTGTCGTCCTGAGTCTGTACTGTTATTTACACATTGGAGGCAAAACACAATATTTCCTTCTGCGTTTTGACAACAAACTGACTTCTTTCCTTCGTTGTCAAAGTGCAATTGAAAACTTGTATTGGGATATAAGAATACTGTAAGAATACAACATTATAGCAACTAACTGCCGGGCAAGGGCTGGAATCTTTTTTGTACAGGTCAATTCTTTAATTTTGCGCTGTCAAAAATGTCTCCCGAACTAGCACTTATCGTATTTTGCCATGAAACCCTAATTTCTTAAATTTTGATGTTTTTATAACAAATAGCTAACATTACATGAAATATATGTTGACCATATACATTTTAGGTGCATTTTCCACTTGAAAAAACCTTATTTAATATATCATATGGCATAGCTTGGGACATTGCAGCATGCTAGAAGTAAACTAGTACACATTTCTTACTGTATTTTTATCCGATCTGTTCACAGGTAACCAAGATGCAGACTGAGAAAGTGGATGATTCACTGCATACTGGGCTTCTACGCTGCACATACACAAATAACAAACATATGTTGTTACCAAGTTTCACAAAAAAATCAACCCAGCAGCACCAAATCAGAGCAAAAAGACGAACAGATTTGGGAAAGCTCCAACTAAAACATAAGATGTGTGGAAACATTTCCAAACTAACAACTTGTGTCAAACATCCGCATAAAGCACAACTTGTATTACACACATACAACACAATGAGTAACTAGTCAATAAGACATGTTTCTCTCTGAAAATATCCATCAAACGATACATTTTCTTCCAATGCATAACACTGTTATTCTATGCCAGAGTAGAGCAGATCTGTGTGCCAACTTCTCTGGGAGCATACATTACTGAGAGTAACATTACAGGGCTAGCAATACCCGTAAAACTAGAGCTCCAACTGTGAAACACGCGTACGTGCACACACGTGCACACATGTAACAAACTTTATCCACTTGGAGACAAACTGTGGCTAACCTAGACACACTCACAAAAAACAGGTACATGTTTACTTGGTTCACAAGGTCAGTTGTTCTCAGAAGAGGACTAAATAAACTGACCCTAAGGACTGGATTGTCCTTGGGAAATTGGCTGTTGACCAATACACATTTCTCATCTATCAAACACAAGCATTCCTGTACACCTGACTCAGTGAGTTGCCAACTAAGAACATACACATACAATAGTCATACATGCTTGTTTGAAGGATTAATTTACACCAAATTCATGTAATAATAAACATATTTTAAACTGACTTTGTCCATGCCTTTTATTTATTATATTAACATTCTTTATACTCAAATAAACATGTCGAACGTATCCTTCTACCAAATTGTATTAACAAGCACAAACGTTGTTCACAACTTAAATGCTGCAACCACAAAACATTCACAAAAAGTTAGCAAACACAGCTGTTTTGGACACTTATCCAATATATATATGAGTGAAGTCTCCAGTGTACAGTATATGAATTATCCAACGTATGACTAAAGTATCCAACTGCTGCATGACTGAAGGATCCAATGCATGATTGATGTATCCAAAGTATGACTGAAGTATCCAATGTATGGCTGATGTGTCCTATGATGTATACAATGCGTAAGTGAAATATCCAATATGTTTGAAGTATCCAATGCATGGCTGAAATATCCAATGCATACATATATACAACATAAATGTCTAATGCATTCATGACAAAATAAGTGTCCAATATATTACAAAAGTGTACTATATGACTGTAAGTATGAAATGTGTGGCCTTTGAACTAATCCCTTACATCCAAGTTTTTTAAAACCAAAACAGTACTACAACAGCCCTGTTTGAAATTCACTGAAAACATACCAGGTGCACAATAATAACCACTATATGGATGTAGTGATTTCACTCCAAACTGAAGTGAGTAGTCACTTGTGTAGAGGCTGTAAAAGAAACCATCTGGCCAGTAGGAAGGTTATGCCAGAAGCCTGATGAGAAGGTGGTTGCCTGTCTGCCATCTACCCTCTCTCCATCTACCCTCTGTCTGCTCCAGGCTCATGGTGCCTGTTTACTGTCTTCACAACCACATCCTACCAGCCTCATTCAAGTTCTTTGTAACTACAGCCCATCTAGGCACAATGTACCTGAGTGTTTGTTTGCAGAAACAAGTTCCTTCATTCAGCTGTTGCTAACATAAATCTATATAAAGCTATAACAGTTAAAACCTCCACAATGTATTCTGCATATCTTGCATCGTGTTGATTGGTTTTCAAATTTGTGGTGTTGAATAGTTTAAAAAGAGGTCCTCATTTGTTAATATTATAATGTTCTGAATACTAGTATAAATACGAACATTGAAGATATACTGTTTGCGCACGTTCTGTAGGCAATATTGTGGGAGCTAGCTGGGTTAACTGCAAGACCCTCTAATGTTTGGCTCATTGCTGTGTTTCCTATATTCACGACAACTGATTCAGTAAATGTCCTTGCTAATACTTACCATCTCTGGTAATATGCGCTGTTGGTTTAAAAATAATGTTGTTAAAAACATCTTTTACATTGCACTTCAAATAGAATTGATCAACTTACAAAATTCAACTGATGTGGCTAGCGTAATGTCATAGTATACTGGCATGGGCAATATTCGTGGGTCCAATCGTGTTTTGCCATTTTTACTAAAACCTGACCAAATTCTTCTGTAAGATATTTATGTGCTAAATCTCTGACACATATTTCTTACAATTTCTGCAAACAAACTGTTACAAAAGTTGTTTTGAGTGAAGTACTTAACGAAAAAACATACCGGCGAAATCCAAATCTCGTTGAAGACACCTGTGTCAAAATTCATGGGTCCTACGCTGTGTAAATTATTTGCGTGTTACGTGAATCAATGTGAAACCAGTGTATTAAAATTGGCCAAGAGCGTTAGAACATGAGATTTCAGTACCACAAATTTTGACCTGCCCCGAATATTTCAGATGTGAGTATATAGATTAGTATGACCTTGTTGATAATAAATAAGTTTGATGAGTTGAAAACTAGTAAACAATAAACTTGAGGACGCAAATTCAAAGTTCAACGTCGTCCTTCTTAATTACTAGTGTTAGAGTAAGGCTGTCTGGTACCATGAATGGGTGGTCATTATTGGCAGGAAGTTCACTCAGTCAAATGCCTTAAATGTTGGAAACGAAACAAGTCTGTGAAACATCAAAGGGACTTGAGGATAACTCAACAGGTCTGCATTAATTGCCAATAGAGCGGGCATATTTTGAATCTGACCATTTTGTTTACAATTTGAACATTTCATAAGTGAAATATTCAAATTGGGAACTGTTTGAAGCTGACTAAAGACAATGTGGCAGGCAGTAATACCTTCAGCATCGTTACCCTGCTGGTAAGAACAAAGATGGCACTGACAGCCTCGGTTTAAATAAGAGAGCTGCTATAAGTCTTATAACAGGCAGGAGTTATACCATACCTTATTCTTGTTACAACTAAGTAATTCCCAGAATCCAGTACATTCTTGTCACATGGAGTTAAATTAATAATATCTAACAAGAACCATGTGGCACCTGACAAAGTGGTTTAGAATAGGAATCAGTTTGGGTAAAACTAATATATACTGTATTTATAAATGTAATTGATTTTGCCTGTCAAATTATTCTGAAATTGCGTTTTAACAGATTTCCTCGAAAAAAGTTACAAAAACAACAGACGAAATATCAAACTTTAGCAACTAATGTGACATATGACTAACACATACTGAATAAACTAGTGGTCCCAAAAAATGCACATAATAATAATTATATGGTACAGTTGCCATTGAATGAGTTCCCCTTTTTATCATGAGTATAACATTAGTTGCCTGTGCCTTCTATACGCAATGTAACTTCTTTCGTTGAAGACAGGAGTAAGACAAAGTAAATATGTTATTTTATACTGCATCAAATAATTGTATAAATAGCAATTTCAGTTAAAATTATTATTAAAGAATTGCCAGTTTGATTTTATCTAAATGTTTGCTGCAAATTATAACAAAGTTGATTTCAACAGTACATAATCAAAATCACAACATATTAAATTGAGAATTGCAAAATCACAAAATATTAAATTGAAAATTATATACAAGTATGTATTATTTATTAATTTTAAACATTTTAATTAATATTTTAATAGTCATGTTTATATACAAGTATAGCACTGTATATAACAAGATATAAAACCTGTTCAGAGGTGCTTAAAATACAACATTTGTCAAACAAAAATTGATAGTTTGTGGTGTTTTAATTAAGTTTGTTTTGGCATATATTTCCAAAGATATCAAAAAATGTGGCCAACAGGCAGTAATTTGTTACTACGGATCAATCTTTAGGTAAACATTAAACATCATTGCTATGTCAACAACTGTTAAATGTGAACTATCACTAACCACTGGGATTTTGGTGTAATGGACTATTCAAAAGTAATTAGTTATATAATAAAATATACAATAATTGATTATAGTCCAAAATTATATTTAATCCAATGACAACATAATTGGGTAGGTATTCTTACGTGCATTTATAACTTATTAATTATGTAAAATAAAAAGCCCAGAGGCCATTTTCACACTTAAATAAAGATTAGCACTAAGATGATATATTTTATTTTAAATTTATTGAATATATATGAAAAATAATTTATGATAACTGCTTCTAAAATATTTATTATTTTTCAAAGTCCATTTTCCCATTATTTGTTGTGACATTTTAATGGGTTTTAGATGCTTTCAGCCTGCTAGTTAACTTTTAATACATTACAAACACCAGTACGATGAATCTTTTAATAAGGATGGCTCATATTTAACATGCATCAAATATTAATGCACGGCTACCAACCAAAATTAAGTGCAAGCATCTTGACTTACGAGGAGGGTTAATAAAATATAGGGTATAATCAAAACATTTATGTAATTTAACATTTAATGCATCACTGCATTTGTTGGGTGTGTGTACATTTGTAATCATCACAGTATAGCCACCCAACCAACCGCTACACTTCCCCGTTGGCGCACGATGTCAGGCCACACAATGACAGGTAAAGCATGCGTCTTCTGTCTACCAAGGTACGCTGGCGATGTACAATGTTGTCTGACCTGAATCATGCCTCCAACATCTGGTGCTGGGGCAGTCACAATGCGTGACTACTCAATGAAAGTGTGTGGTTCCCGCGGGGAATATACTAGGTCACACAAACACAGAGAAACAGACATACATGGCCAGTCACCAACACTCTCTCTTTTCCCAGAACAACCACACAGCTGAAGTAAGAGAGAGGGGTTTAGTCCGGTCCCAAGAGGGTGCTTCATAGGGTAGTAAACAAAGCCTCTACTCACCAACAGCTTACAAGCAGCTAATCCATGATGATCTGCACTGGCCACAGCCACAGCTAATCCACATAGGCACAAGTTGGTAAATCCCTCCTGTAGTTGCACTGCAGCAGTTCACACCTGATAACTGTAGACTTCCACTGACTCAATCTGAGGAAGAGAGTGAGAAACGAGCATGAGGCTACACCCAGCCAGGACTGTCACTACTGGCACACACACACACACACACACTGCATGTCCTCATTACTACTGCCCTCTGACAGTCAGGGGGGCAGGGCTAACACAATGACTGACAGTCCGGGGGCGGGGCCAATACAATGACTGACAGGTGACCATGTGTCTGCTGAAAAGTGGCACTGAGAGAGTATAGCATGTCATTGGCCACAGACTAACATCACAATCCACTTGTAGTGAACACCTGTAAGCTTTGAGCAGTTAGTGGGATGAGAGCACTCTCATCAGCCATCAGGTTTCACATTTCGCAACACCATAAATAACTAGAATTTACCCTAAAAACCACTGTGGCTGATTACCCTGCTGCATGACAAATGCACTGAGACCTTCAAACTGTGAGACTATTTCTAATGGTTATTTCAACAGCAATTCAATAGTATCTTCTGTTTATTAAACAAGTTGACAGTGACACAGAAACATTAACAATGATACAACTAAGTTGACAATGATACAGCTATGTTGACAGTGACACAGCTAAGTTGACAGAGACACTGCTAAGTTGATAGTGACATAGCTAAGTTGACAGAAATACAGCTAAGTTGACAGAGACACAGCTAAGTTGACAATGACACAGCTAAGTTGACAGTGACACAACTAAGTTGATAGTGACACAGCTAAGTTGACACAGACACAGCTAAATTAAGTGGCACAGCTAAGCTGACAACTGGCAGCTAAGTTTACAGTGTCACAGCTAAGTTGACAGTGGCACATCTAAGACAATGACACAGCTAAATTAACACTGTCACATCACAGCTAAGGTTTCCAGTTCCTTAGGAATGTGAAGAATTACAATGATGAGTCTGACCCAGAATCCACAGCTACCTTCCCTGCCTGACCCCACCCTCAATTAAGCTTTCCTCCACCCCCAGACAAACTGACACTTTCTGACAGCCATGTGTAATTATAGTTGTTGGATGATGATTGATTTCAGCAAGATGACAGCAAATTTGGCAGCTCCACTCCATAAAAAATCCTGTGATACATCACAGTCATAAAGAAGATGATCCAATAAACAACCAGGCAGTGTATGCATAAAAACACAGGTTGTGTTTCAAACAGACAAAAGTAAGGTAACTGGTGACCCTGCAATAAACATTTTTTTCTTACTTTCTTATGAACTATGAAGTCGACTAGAAGTTAACATTTTATATGTGAAAAGTAACATGAATTATAGCACAGATTTGTGTTACAAGAGTCTGGATTAACTTGAAAAGAAACAAATTATTGCACAAAAATGTTTTATTTATTTATATAACTTATCATTTATGTGAACATTCAAAACGGTATAGTTCATGAAAACTAAAGTAAATAATTCTACATAATTTTCTTAAAAGTAAAATAAAGGATTACATAAAAATGACAAGCATTTCCTAATTTAATAGAAGTTGTCGTAAAGTATTCTTCTGAAATTTCAAGTAAATGATTGCAAAATACTGCATGTTGTACACAAACACTATGCTTTAATACTAGACATTATTACACATTGGTTGTGCAGTAAAAATACATGTTCAAAAAGTAATATCAACAGTATCAAGTGAAGCAAATTAATATTTATATACATGTAAGTATCCTGCTGCATTTGCTTCAAACATCAGGAGGCTAGACAAACCAATGCACAATTCAAGTCACACAAAATTATCTTGACTACATGCTATATGTATAACTGTGCAGTACCTGCCTGGATACTCTATCTCAGTACCTGCCTGGATACTCTACCTCAGTACTTGCCTGGATACTCTATCTCAGTACCTGCCTGGATACTCTACCACAGTACCTGCCTGGATACTCTACCTCAGTACCTGCCTGGATACTCTACCTCAGTACCTGCCTGAATGCTCTATCTCAGTACCTGCCTGGATACTCTACCACAGTACCTGCCTGGATACTCTACCTCAGTACCTGCCTGGATACTCTATCTCAGTACCTGCCTGGATACTCCACCTCAGTACCTGCCTGGATACTCTACCTCAGTACTTGCCTGGATACTCTACCTCAGTACCTGCTTGGATATTTTTTCTCAGTACCTGCCTGGATACTCTACCTCAGTACCTGCCTGGATACTCTACCTCAGTACCTGCCTGGATACTCTATCTCAGTACCTGCCTGGATGCTCTATCTCAGTACCTGCCTGGATACTCTACCTCAGTACTTGCCTGGATACTCTATCTCAGTACCTGCCTGGATACTCTACCACAGTACCTGCCTGGATACTCTACCTCAATACCTGCCTGGATACTCTACCTCAGTACCTGCCTGGATACTCTATCTCAGTACCTGCCTGGATACTCTGCCTCAGTACCTGCCTGGATATTCTATCTCAGTACCTGCCTGGATACTCTGCCTCAGTACCTGCCTGGATACTCTATCTCAGTACCTGCCTGGATACTCTACCTCAGTACCTGCCTGGATACTCTACCTCAGTACCTGTGTGGATACTCCACCTCAGTACCTGCCTGGATACTCTACCTCAGTACCTGCGTTGATACTCCACCTCAGTACCTGCCTGGATACTCTACCTCAGTACCTGCCTGGATACTCTACCTCACTGCCAACCACTGGTGCAGGTCTATAAACACTTACTGCAGCGCTTCTGTAGGAACCAACATTCCACAGGCCGTATTTAAATCACACTGACTGCGCAAACAAATTCCAAGTGTTGTTAACTACTGCGTGAGAAATGTTACACCTCCACTCTGCAACCACTGCTTGGTGAGGGTGAGGCTGAGGCGGCAGAAACAGGATCTACACCAATTACTGGCACACACAACCAACACAGGGAATAATGGTGCAGGTTTCCACACAAGAAGTCATTGCTGTGTCAATCCATGTCAGAGGCAGGCAGATTACAAGGCACCACTCCTCCAGTCTGTCTCCCACAAGGAGAACCCACTCAGTTGACACCCTATCCTGTATTGTTACCCCTCCTGTACTACCAATGTGTCTGCCTTATAATTAGTAGCATGGTCTTCCTTCTCCAGAGAAACTCTCATGTAATACCCCCAGGGATGGTAAGCTGTAATAACCTACCAAAGCCCATGGAGGGTAACTCATAATACCCCCAGGGAGGGTAAATCACAATATCCCAGGGAGGGTAAATCACAATATCCCAGGGAGGGTAAATTATAATACCCCCAGCAATGGTAACCTGTAATACTCCCACCTCCCCAGGAAGGTAAGCTGTGAAACTCCAGGGTGGATAGACTGTAATAACAGAAGAAGGGTAAACCACAAGTAAGAGGAACTAATTGATGTTGGACATTAGACATGACTGTCTGTCTGTCTGTCTCTGTCCTGCCCAGTGTAACTGAAACTGATGCTGGACATGAAAGATGATGGTCCTGCCCATTCTAACTGAAGCTGATGCTGGACATGAAAGATGACCGTCCTGCCCATTCTAACTGAAACTGATGCTGGACATGAAAGACGACAGTCCTGCCCATTCTAACTGAAACTGGTGCTGGACATGAGAGATGACCATCCTCACCCTGCCCACTGCCAAGCAACACAAGAGCAAGAAGAAGTATTGTGTACAGTTGTCATCTGTCACTCCTGGAGTCCCTGCCCACATCTCATTTCTTGCCTCATCACACTTCTGTCTGCAGCTTTGTGTGCTTGTGGGTGTGTGCACGTGCACGCATGTGTGAGTTCATCCTTCCAGGGGTTTACCATGCCAAGAGTTCACCCTTCCAGTGGTTTACCATGCCAGGGTTCACCCTTCCAGGGGTTTGCCATGCCATGGGTTCACCCTTCAAGGGGTTTGCCATGCCAGGGGTTCACCATGTTGGGGGTTCACATTACCATGGGTTCACCTTGCCAAGGGTTTTACCCTGCCAGGATTTCACCCTGTGAGGGGATCTCCATATCTGGTTGGGGGTGTTCACCCTACCAGAGGGTCACCATGCCAGGTTGGGGTGTTCACCATACCAGGGGGTCACCATGTCAAGCTGGGGGTGTTGACCCTACAATGGGGTCACCATGCCAAGTTGGGGGTGTTTACCCTATCAGGTTGGGGGGTGTTCACCCTGCCAGGTTTCCCCCTGCGGGGATCTCCCCAGAGCCACTTGACTTGGGCTGTGAGCCACTTCACCAGTCCTTCATTATGCACAGCTCTGTAGCAGCCAGACCTTGATTAATGACTCCCACCCTCTGTGGCTTCACAACTTATCACCCTGGTCATTATTACTGCATGTCTCACTCATTGCTTAACTTAGCATGGCTACATTCATCTTTACCCTTGCAAAACTTAATCAGAAAGTCTAGATATATGAGGGCGCATTAAATACTTGCTTTGGGAAAAAATAGAATATAATAAATTATCTAGTGGTTGTGTAAATGCAATGTGTATAATAAATAGACACATATCTCATCCTTGACAAATTATTGCTCATTTGATAAGCTAAAGGCTTCACTGTAAACCAGTCATCTGGGGTTTGTATGGATCGCAATCAAAAATTAACTTTTATTAACCCTTACAATTTCACAAAACAATTAAAAATTGTACTTTGCTGATCTCAACAAACAAACACCTGGCGTGTCCTAGGTTCCTTGCTAACTTCCATGCACTTCAATATTTCTGGACATCCCTTCTATGTGTTCCAATTCTAGGACACCCCGTCTCCTGTTCACCCCACCCTGAGACCATGGACACCTCACCTTCCATGTACCCTGAGAATCATGGACACCCCACCTCCCATGTGCCCTGAGGATCATGGACATCCCACCCCCCATGTGCCCTGAGAATCATGGACACCCCAACTCCCTTGGCCCTGAGAATCATAGACCCCCCATCTCCCATGTGCCTAGTTCATGGATACCCCATCCTACCTATGGCCCCCAGATTCCTGGACATCCCTCACATGTGGCCCAACTTCCCAAGCTGACATCAATCCATCACCCCAACTTAGAATTCTACGTAACTGTCCAGGCTGAGGCCCAGGATCCTCACACCCTTGGTTTTGTTCCCAAGTAGCTGTCCATTGGGTGACAGAGAGATGACGGGGTAATAAGATGGAGACATACAATGAGGTATGTTCCCAGCCCAGGATGGAATGGGGGGGTAGATGGTATATCCCCAGTCAGCCAACACACACCTGTCCAATCAGTCTTCCCCTGTCATATTAGTGTGGCTTAACCCCTTCCCAGTGTTGACTCATCTTCTCAGTGTGGACTCACCTTCCCAGTGGTTCCATCTTCCACTCCCTAACTTAGAAGTTAAGAACTTAAAAGAAATAAGTTCCTAATTTGAATGGTGATTTCACCAAAACAACATAAAACATTTGCACGTACAAGCTAGCCTGTAAGGCACGTACAAGCTAGCCTGTAAGGCACGTACAAGTTAGCCTGTAAGTATTGTGGTGGATATTGGGTAGTTTTTCTGCAAAATGAATTTTAAACATGACAGGCAAAACACCAGACTGAAGAGGCAACTTTAACTTTTCTTGAAATTGTCATGGAAAATGGCTATCACAATCTAAATAACCACCAACTGATTGGTTTTTATTAATATTCAGGCTTTAAATTCTTATTATATTAACATTTCACAGAACTTGTTCATCTAAAATGTGAATATACCAGAACCAGTATAAAGAGCAAGCACAGAAACACGAAATTTCTTTTTAATTATTAATATATCCCACTTGAAGCTTAGTAAAAATAATTGCTACCACTGAACAATACAAAAATTACAAATAACATCTACTGCTCTTGTGAAATACTATACCGTGTATTCATTAATAATTGAAAACACATTGAGTAGATCCATTTTTCATTGTCACCTTTATTTAGGGGTAATCTCAAAACATTCATATGTGACAGTATTATATGTTACTGGTTTTGATGGAGGGGGCAGGTTAACAACTGTTTGGTTTAACATCATGCATCGACTGATGTATTCCCCCACCCTAAATTTTAATTTTCTGATCAGTGTTCATGAGGATTACACCATTGCATTCAACTGAATTTGTCTCAACACCTCATTCATAACAATAATATTGTGTTATGTTATGCACCGCTCAACATTTTAATAATATGTGATTTTAATGGAGTGAGACAGACAATATCACTGCCATGTCACCGACTGCAAATTAAACAGATGAAATATAATTTCACGAGAACAAGGTAACCCATTCAGAAATGCTTTCCGCTGCAGTAAGTGGATTACTAGGACTACAGAGAACGGGTGCATTGCTACACTTTGACAGCCACAATGAGGCTGGCACTTGTGTAAATCAGCAGGATATGTGAAAGGAAAATAATATTATGATGGCACAGTCTGTCTTGATTACATAAATGAATTCCATAGGGAAATCAGGTGGATTTCAGTAGAGGATTTACCAATCGGACAAATCATGCACAATATGCTAGATTGGATTTCTGCTTCGATAATGTATGTCATTTCTCACAAAAGCCGTTGTATTGATTTTACAAAAACTGTTCTCTGTAGTGTGTGTGAGATTCCAAAGCCGGGACATGTACAGTTTTTGTATGCATAAGTCTGGATAACAATGAGGAGATTCAAAAACTCTCTTTGAATCGTGTGATCTTGGCACAATCTCGGTACGGGTGGATGCGTGCTTTTGTTAAGGTCCCTCAATTGCAGTTTCTTTGTGAGAAGCAGTTGATTTGTGCTGATGGTGGAGTCTGTGTCTTCATGAATATCTGTGTAATTTTAACAGCAGCTCCTTCAATGCAACTATCTCTGTCATCATAATTACTTGTCCTGCCAGTATTCATTTGAAATGGATGCCTCTCCCCCCCCCCCCCAGATGATAGGGTGTGACATTGATCTTATCCTTAGTCTTACAGTGAGTTGCCTGCACTACATTATTCTACTGACTACAGACTACAGCAGATGATATTAAGAGTCAAAGATCTTAACCTTGGTCACACAGCTGTCTGCTCTAGATTCTTCCACTGACTATGTCCACAGACTACAGCAGAAGATATTAGAGTCCGAGATCTTAACCTTGGTCACACAGCTGTCTGCTCTAGATTCTTCCACTGACTATGTCCACAGAATACAGCAGAAGATATTAGAGACCGAGATCTTAACCTTGGTCACACAGCTGTCTGCTCTAGATTCTTCCACTGACTATGTCCACAGAATACAGCAGAAGATATTAGAGTCCGAGATCTTAACCTTGGGCACACAGCTGTCTGCTCTAGATTCTTCCACTGACAATGTCCACAGAATACAGCAGAAGATATTAGAGTCCGAGAACTTAACCTTGGTCACACAGCTGTCTGCTCTAGATTCTTCCACTGACTATGTCCACAGAATACAGCAGAAGATATTAGAGTCCGAGATCTTAACCTTGGTCACACAGCTGTCTGCTCTAGATTCTTCCACTGACTATGTCCACAGACTACAGCAGAAGATATTAGAGTCCGAGATCTTAACCTTGGTCACACTGCTGTCTGCTCTAGATTCTTCCACTGACTATGTCCACAGAATACAGCAGAAGATATTAGAGTCCGAGATCTTAACCTTGGTCACAGAGCTGTCTGCTCTAGATTCTTCCACTGACTATGTCCACAGAATACAGCAGAAGATATTAGAGTCCGAGATCTTAACCTTGGTCACACAGCTGTCTGCTCTAGATTCTTCCACTGACTATGTCCACAGAATACAGCAGAAGATATTAGAGTCCGAGATCTTAACCTTGGTCACACAGCTGTCTGCTCTAGATTCTTCCACTGACTATGTCCACAGAATACAGCAGAAGATATTAGAGTCCGAGATCTTAACCTTGGTCACACAGCTGTCTGCTCTAGATTCTTCCACTGACTATGTCCACAGAATACAGCAGAAGATATTAGAGTCCGAGATCTTAACCTTGGGCACACAGCTGTCTGCTCTAGATTCTTCCACTGACTATGTCCACAGAATACAGCAGAAGATATTAGAGTCCGAGATCTTAACCTTGGTCACACAGCTGTCTGCTCTAGATTCTTCCACTGACTATGTCCACAGAATACAGCAGAAGATATTAGAGACCGAGATCTTAACCTTGGGCACACAGCTGTCTGCTCTAGATTCTTCCACTGACTATGTCCACAGAATACAGCAGAAGATATTAGAGTCCGAGATCTTAACCTTGGTCACACAGCTGTCTGCTCTAGATTCTTCCACTGACTATGTCCACAGAATACAGCAGAAGATATTAGAGTCCGAGATCTTAACCTTGGGCACACAGCTGTCTGCTCTAGATTCTTCCACTGACTATGTCCACAGAATACAGCAGAAGATATTAGAGTCCGAGATCTTAACCTTGGTCACACAGCTGTCTGCTCTAGATTCTTCCACTGACTATGTCCACAGAATACAGCAGAAGATATTAGAGTCCGAGATCTTAACCTTGGGCACACAGCTGTCTGCTCTAGATTCTTCCACTGACTATGTCCACAGAATACAGCAGAAGATATTAGAGTCCGAGATCTTAACCTTGGGCACACAGCTGTCTGCTCTAGATTCTTCCACTGACTATGTCCACAGAATACAGCAGAAGATATTAGAGTCCGAGATCTTAACCTTGGGCACACAGCTGTCTGCTCTAGATTCTTCTACTGATCATGCCCAGAGAGGCAGACACTACAACAGAACTTGTTTGAGTCTGAGATCTTATTCTTCTCTTAGAGCTGCCTGCTCTAAACCGTTCCTCTGAGGACACCTTTAGACTCTTCCTCTGTCTTGTTCCCTGCTGTAGCGGATCAGGTACAATTATTGTTCTGTTCTATCTTTCCAATGTTTCCTATCAGCCGCCCTTCTCTCCGTCTTGCATCTTCCTCCGACCTGCTCAGATCTGTCTTCATGCACACTACAGCTGATAAGCAGTTTAGACAATGAGAGTGACACATTGACTTAGTAACAAAAAGCCACTACCAGGGATCATTGAAAGGCAAAACTGATCAACAACTTGAGAATGGCATTAGTTTTGAACCACATCATGAAATAGACCAGAGAGATTATTTTCTTTGTACCAACATATCTGTTCAGTTGTCCTCATACAATAATTTATTCCAACATTTAATGAGCACAGCTAATTTAGACAAGCACATATTATTAAAGGAACCAAAATAAAACTTGTGTTAACCAACCACTTCCTTTTGACAGGCCCAAGTGCACAAGGTCCTAGGAAGTCTGGAGTCAAGCCATTGGCCTGGGGGTGGTCGTGGTAGGCTATGAAGACTGGCAGACTGCCTTTTTTAGCATACTTGCTTCCTGCGGCCTGAGAACACAAAGGGTCAACACAGACATGCCTGAGGCTCCCACAACACACCACTGCCAACTGGCACGAGAGCCTTCAGTTCAACAATACAGCCAACTAATACAACCACGGATGCCTTGACACGTGTCATATCGACTTGCCAGACGAAGTGACACAGGAAACGCTGCATCGTGTCCCACGGTTCCACGCCGCTGTGATGACAAACAACACAATTTGCTGCAATTACTGAAACACGCCCCCAACTGGCTAGATTAAGCATCTAGCGACACGCAGATGAATCGATAAGGGTAGAGAGCGGCTCACATGAGCGGGGCAGTTTTCTAATGGTTTTCCGTGAATGACACAAAGATGAAGACGCGTTTTTTGCTCGAGTGGTCGCAAAGCCGCAGAGTAATCAGGTGACTTGTAGGACTGTAGTAGTGGGGTCCGGGGAAATTGTGTTTAGGCGCGCGTACCGGCAGAAGAGTGCTGACTGTCACGCACATCGTTCTGCTTGAGCGCACTGCCGCTGCAGAAAGAACAGGCTTCAAGTTCACCATGGGGTCATGACAAGGGGTTGCACAAGAATGCCCCCTGTAATCACTGGGGCAGTCTAGTGGGGCAGCTAGGAGTGGCACCAAGACAGTGCTGCAAGTGCTACCAGATGTCACAACTGATGCACCTGCACGCACTGCTGCATGTTGCATGCCGCTGACCACCGCATGTCGCGCGCGGCCGACCGCCTCACATCAAACATGCAAGGGCCATACACAGTATTTACAACAAACAGCAATTACAAATGTCACCGCTTTTTACAAGTGCATCCGCTGTGTTTTTTTAAGCCCAGTATCAGCATAGACCAGTGAATTCCTGCCCAGTCCTGGCATAGGCCAATATATTCATACCAAACGTGGTATGGGTCAATGGATTCCTGCCCAGCTGTGTCATGGGCCAATATATCCATGCCCAAAAATACTGGAGGCAGGTCTTTGGCAAACCCTTGTAATTACAGTCTTGCCAGTTCATCCATGTCTTGTGACAACATACCTGGGTATTAATAAGCGCGGAGAGCTATCTCTCCTCTGGCGGATACAGACGACGATCAGTGTTGATGAACGCGACAAACAGGTAAAAGGTGCATTCAAAGCAGAATTACCTTCGGCCACAAACAAGTACATAATTCATTTCAGGGAGGGGGAGAACATTTAAGTTTGCAAATTCCTCACCTCATGGTGTGATGCTATGGTACAATAGGCTAGAGTAACGGCCGCACATTTTTCAGTCCAATCTGGCCACTTTATGTCAAATATTAAAATAATTTCTAGTAATAAATATTTTCCCCTAAATCTGTTGTGGATGTGTTTTCTGGAGGCAAAGCTGACATTAACCCAGCAAAAATGGTTGAACTACACTGAAGTGCTGTAGTCAATTTTCTTACAAAGTCACTGGGAATGCTGCAGTGAGTGGTGACAAAAAACGAGGGCCGAACTGGCAGTGAAGTTGTCAATGATATGACGTTATGATATGATGTTGCGTCTGGCATGAGACACCAGTGGTTTTTCTAAGCAGTGTAACATAAACTACCTAGGACAGATCGGAAGAAAGCACGCACACGCACGCACCGATATAAAGAAGAACCACGTCAACCTGAGACGTGCGTGTCAAGAGATGGTTTGCCAGATAAAGGGCCTGTGACACATGCAGCAAACTTCTCGAAAATTTACTTTTGTCACTGGAAGAGACAAAAAGTATTACCGACACTGTATTTATGGTGGGAGTTGTGTGATCCTAAATTGAGAACAAATCCTATGCAAAAACCTAACTAAACCTAAAAACTAGGAAGTGTACAGTTAGTGATGGCAACTGCTTGCAATGACTAGAGTCTGTGATCTAAAACCTTAGATAAGTTGTTGCATCTGAACCTGAACCAAACACACCCTTCTGAATAGGTTCAACCAGACGTAAATCAAGACATGATAGAATCAGTTTCCTAACAGTCACTAGCAGTCATCTATAGGGCTGTAGTTGAGATGACAGCTGCAGTTGTTGTTTCTATCAACGTTTTTATAACAGCACACTTCAGTGTAAACAAGGCACAAAGCTGCACACGTCTACTGCAGAACATTGTACCACTTTGACATAAACCTAACATCTTTGTAACATGGTGCATTACCTGTGTGAGATTAACCTTAAAAACAGCATTTTGCAAATTTTGTGCATGTGACTAAAGTACCATGGATATGAAGCAAATGTTATTTGACAAATTGATAAAATTTATAATAGTGTGAAAACTGGGATATAGTTCAATTCACAACTGGTTCCCAGAAATTGGCAATTTTCACCACTGGAGGGAGCTTTTGACTGACCTCAAAACACAATTAGTTGCACAAAAACTGGTTGAAGATGCACAACAGCAGTGCACTACCCCAGACAACCTGTATATACCTGTGGGCAGTCTAATACTGATCTACAGGGACAAGCACAGCCAATCACTAATTACACCCAAGGGCCATCCCATAGACATCCATTTGCAGTCTTTGTCTTGTGGAATTTTGGTCTAGGTTGATCTTCCTTGTACCTCAACTAGCCAGCTAGATATCCTGATGTCACTTACAGCAGTTTTTATGTAGAAAACTCACTTTGCAGGGAAAAATCAAGCTCAGATGAAATTACTGAAACATGCGAACATCTCCAATTAGAAATGTTTTCCTAGACTAGTGACTTTTGCAGGAGACAATAATGCTGATGCAAAAAGACAAAGGTACTAACACACTGGAGTATGACAATGGGTGGATGCACCGCCAAGGTCCAAAGTCAAAGGTTCAGACAGATCACAATCTTGAAGAACACTGTCTGTATACAGCAAGAAGATGGCAGGACTTGTGCAAAGGAAGAAGACAAACAACAGTACTTGTGCAAAGCAAGAAGACAAACAACAGTACTTGTGCAAAGCAAGAAGACAAACAACAGTACTTGTGCAAAGCAAGAAGACAAACAACAGTACTTGTGCAAAGCAAGAAGACAAACAACAGCACTTATGCAAAGCAAGAAGACAAACAACAGCACTTGTGCAAAGCAAGAAGACAAACAACAACACTTATGCAAAGCAAGAAGACAAACAACAGCACTTGTGCAAAGCAAGAAGACAAACAACAGCACTTATGCAAAGCAAGAAGACAAACAACAGCACTTGTGCAAAGCAAGAAGACAAACAACAGCACTTGTGCAAAGGAAGAAGACAAACAACAGTACTTGTGCAAAGCAAGAAGACAAACAACAGTACTTGTGCAAAGCAAGAAGACAAACAACAGTACTTGTGCAAAGCAAGAAGACAAACAACAGTACTTGTGCAAAGCAAGAAGACAAACAACAGCACTTATGCAAAGCAAGAAGACAAACAACAGCACTTGTGCAAAGCAAGAAGACAAACAACAGTACTTGTCCAAAGCAAGAAGACAAACAACAGTACTTGTGCAAAGCAAGAAGACAAACAACAGTACTTGTGCAAAGCAAGAAGACAAACAACAGTACTTGTGCAAAGCAAGAAGACAAACAACAGTACTTGTGCAAAGCAAGAAGACAAACAACAGCACTTATGCAAAGCAAGAAGACAAACAACAGCACTTATGCAAAGCAAGAAGACAAACAACAACACTTATGCAAAGCAAGAAGACAAACAACAGCACTTATGCAAAGGAAGAAGACAAACAACAGTACTTGTCCAAAGCAAGAAGACAAACAACAACACTTATGCAAAGCAAGAAGACAAACAACAGTACTTGTCCAAAGCAAGAAGACAAACAACAGCACTTATGCAAAGCAAGAAGACAAACAACAACACTTATGCAAAGCAAGAAGACAAACAACAGCACTTATGCAAAGCAAGAAGACAAACAACAGCACTTGTGCAAAGCAAGAAGACAAACAACAGTACTTGTCCAAAGCAAGAAGACAAACAACAACACTTATGCAAAGCAAGAAGACAAACAACAGTACTTGTCCAAAGCAAGAAGACAAACAACAGCACTTATGCAAAGCAAGAAGACAAACAACAGTACTTGTCCAAAGCAAGAAGACAAACAACAGTACTTGTGCAAAGGAAGAAGACAAACAACAGTACTTGTGCAAAGCAAGAAGACAGCACTGCGAAGAGCAAGCTGAATCAAAATATTTCATTGATCAAATGTTCAGCTCTGGATTATATCCCTTGATCACCAGGCCCACACGAGTAACAAGCACGACTGCTAGTATAATAGATAACATTTTCTGTTCTGAACTGTGTAGAAACAAAATGTGCGGCATTGTTTTAAGCGATGCTACAGACCATATGCCAATTTTCGTCCTGTGTGACAACAGCACTTATGCGGTTATTAACGATGATCCAACATATAAATATAACAGAACGCTAGATGAGGACTCATTAAACAAATTTAAGCACGATTTAAATTATGCAAACTGGGACACTGTAATGAACGAGTCAAACCCTGATTTAGCATTCTCGCGCTTTATGCAAATACTAAATAATACTTATAACGATGCCTGTCTTGTAAAAACTACAACGTATTCAGGAGAGATAAAAAAGAATGATAAACCTTGGTTATCAAGAGGGCTAAAAAACGCTTGCATAAAGAAGAATAACATGTACTTAGCGTTTCTAAAAAATAGGACAGAATTAACAGAAATCCGTTACAAAAATAAGTTAACAAAATTATTACGTCTAGAAAAGAAAAAATATTACAGAAAAAAACTCGACGATTGTAAGACTAATATAAGGGCAACTTGGAAAACTCTTAACAGCATAATAGGTAAAAGAAAATCTGATACCACATATTTGAAAAAGTTTCATGTTGGCGATAACATAGTAGTATTAGAAAATAAAGAAATAGCTAATCATTTTAACAATTTCTTCGTCGATATAGGTACTAAATTATCCAACCTCATAGAACCCTGCCCGGGAACAAAGCCAACCGACTTTGTAAAACGTACTGTATCACAATCAATGTATATGTCCCCCGTTACTGAGCAAGAAGTA
Organism: Escarpia spicata; assembly: GCA_963995525.1. Taxonomy (NCBI): domain Eukaryota; kingdom Metazoa; phylum Annelida; class Polychaeta; order Sabellida; family Siboglinidae; genus Escarpia; species Escarpia spicata. Next base: position 3,484,965 of record OZ023217.1, read on the forward strand.
CTCGAAATTGTGTCTGGATGCAAAAGTAAAACTTCATACGGACCTGATGAAATCAGCATGAAAACAGTTAAGCATGTAATAAAGCAAATTGTACAACCGCTAATCCACATTTTTAACAGATCTTTGATCAGCGGATCATTTCCAAATGATATGAAATTAGCAAAAGTCATTCCTATATTTAAGTCAGGAGATCGTTTTCAGTTTTCTAATTATAGACCTATATCTCTCTTATCCCAATTTTCAAAAATACTTGAAAAAATATTCAACAAAAGGCTAAGGTCTTTCATTGAAACACAACACATATTGACAGATGGGCAGTATGGCTTCAGAAGTAATCACTCAACTTCACTAGCTTTAACAGAATTTGTCGAAAAAATTACATCCGCAATGGATAAATGCCAAAGCACGATTGGGGTCTTTATCGACCTAAAAAAAAGCCTTTGACACTGTTGACCACAACATACTGCTAAGTAAATTGCAATGCTACGGAATCAGGGGTCTGGCTCTGGCCTGGATAAAAAGCTACTTAACCAACCGTAGACAATATGTATGCTATAACAACAGTAACTCAAAACAAAAGGAAATCAAGTGTGGAGTCCCGCAAGGTTCAATCCTTGGCCCGTTATTATTTATTCTGTACATAAATGACATGTGTGAAGTCTCAAAATTGCTTGACATTATTTTGTTTGCTGATGATACAAACATTTTTTATTCCGCTAGTAACACAGATGAAATAAGCACTGTTATTAACAATGAACTAAAAAAACTAGACCTGTGGTTTCGAGCGAACAAATTATCACTTAATGTGAACAAAACACATTTTATAATGTTCAACAATAAAAAGCAACCTAGAACAGGTGTGAATATAGTTTTGAATGGGAAAAACATTGAGCAGGTATCATATACTAAATTCCTTGGACAAAGGTACCAACACAGTGCAAGGAGACAAAGGTACCAACACATCACAAGAAGACAAAGGTACCAACACAGTGCAAGGAGACATAGATACCACAAAGACACACTACAACATGCTACCTCTTTTGGCTAATAACAACCTACCAAGCAAGTGAAAATGCAACTGATGAAAAGCAAGTTTTGTGTGAAGATGACACAAGTTACCTGTACCAGCCACAGATTGTCACATCTGCTTAATGAGATAATGGCTTATTTTTTATCTCTTACAGCCAGTAGTGACAGAAGACCAATGGTACGACTTAAGGCAGCCAACTGGAAGACACAGTTCATCAAAAGCATATGTGTGGAATTCGGGTTCTATGTTGAAGCACACAGCACCCTGCTATTAGAAGTGCAGGAAGTGGCCATTAAAAAGCCCAGGGCCTGTTGGGAACTATCACACAGAGTCTGACTAAGCTGGCGGGATCAACACAAGTTAGAATGTCTGTGCAGGGATGCATGGTGACATGTGATGCGTGATGATGGATGAAGCGTGACACTTGTAAGCCATTTCTAAAAAGGGTGGATATGAACTTGTCTCTAATTTGGGACATGACAGGTGTCACATAAGAATCCATCAGTGTTATTAATAAAAAAAACTGCCGCTGCCCTCACTGTTCACCTGATTGTGACAGACTTGCACTAAGTGCCAGTTACCCCACTGACTTTACAATCCCAGTTACCCCACTGACTTAACACTAAAAGAAGTGATGTCAGACCATCTCAGGCATGAGGCAACTTGCCCAAAGTTCTAGTCCCAACACTAGTTCAGGTGATCGCGACTGGTTAGCAAGGACATGAACAAGACCTCTTCTAACAAAGTTTCCCTTCTGTAATGGGCATGTCGTAGGTCATGGTGTGTAATTAGTGCAGGGTTTATGTAATTTACACAAGTTACTAAATATATTAAAAGTGCTGGTCCAAACTTTCCAAGTATTGCCAACTGAAAGCCTCTCATAAATTTTACATAATAATTCTCCATGCTCTGAATCAGTATTTTGCATGTGTCAAAAGCTGGCTTGATAAAAGGATATAACTGGGGGGATTCGAATGAACCAGCTGTGCGCTATGAACTTATGCCCCTACATTTATGCATGAAGAATCTTTCTGGGCCGACTTCCCACGCAATGCGCAATGTGCCCAGGTCACATTCTCTCGGGTTTGAGTCAACAGTGATTATGAGGAGAGAACATTTCACGTCTGCCTGGCAGGCCTACTGCCAGAGTCTCTTATGAACGCACCAAGTTAACCTCAGGTCTTGAAGGTCGTGTTTCTGCGGTTACTTCTGTCAAAATAACAATATGCCAATGAATGGCACCGGTCACTATTAGGCATGTAAGCCTGGCGCCAACTGATACAGTGTGGCAGTGTAGGAGGTGTGAACATTTGTACATGTGTCTGTACATATGCGTGTGAACTTGTATGTGTAGGTTGTGTTTGTGTGCGCGTGTGCATGCGTGCGTGCACGTGTACACGTGTACACGTGTGTTAGTGTGTATACGTATATAAATGTGTACACGTATGTATACATGTGTGAACATGTATGTGTACATGTAACGAGGGCTATGTGCAGTATTGTGTACATGTGTGTCTGTGTGTACACGTATGGAACTATTTCTAGTGAGTGCATATACACAAATATATCAAAGGCAAAAACAATTAATAAAATGCATTGTAAACAAAAAGATGTGATACCATCTAGGTGTCTACTAAGTCAGACATGTGCACCATATGAAGAAGCCTGAGGTAAAGATTTGGTTACAGTATTTAGGAAGGTTGACACAACAAAAAATATTGTTGCCCTATCAGGCACCCTTTAGGCACCAACCACAAAACTAACTGTGTATCTAGCATCTCAGAAAGAGAGAGAGACAAAGTTAGTCACTGTTAGTTTTCAGTTTTCTATGCTAAAATGTAGTGGCACAGCAAGTTACAAAAAATTTGTTTTTTTTAATTACCAAATGTGGCCATGGCCTCCCTAAAGAGGCCACTGCAAGCTGGAACATTCATTCAGAATATGATGGATTTACTGTTCAAACTATACTCAATTGTTATTTAAAATGTAGGTTATTTGTTCCCTGCTTGCCAGAAACCCTATTACATTTCCAAATTTTAAGATCAGCACAAGAGACAAAGGTATTCATGATCACAAGTACACAAACACCACCCATTGATTCTGCCTCATGGTGCATTGTTTGGAGCACAATGCCAGTCCAACAAAGTTTCTAATTTAGAGCAATTCATCTAATTCCAGAAACATCTGACAGAGAACAAAGATATCCATTCCAAATGAGCAGATTAATGTGATTTACACTCTGATGCGTAATGATGCAGTAAGTGAATTCTTGGTGGGGTGTTGCTAATATTGCATGGGCAGATGACAGCCAGGCCTGTGCTTGGCCTCCAGTGTTATAGTTTGTATGCACTGCCTCATTAGAGCTGTAATTAATGGTGCTGGAATCACACTCAAGTGGCTGCCCAGAATCCCTGGCGGCCACAAGTAATGGTAGAGGAACACAAAAGGCCATCTCCAAGAGTGTGTCACAGGCAAAAACACTCTCTATTTGACAGGCCCGATCACTAGACAAATGTGTAATTAATTCCGGGCAAAAACAAAATGAAAGTTTTAACGCCTGACAAGGGCTATAAATAAGATCTATGGTTATCCACCTCGGCTCAGACGGATTCTGTGCATCTGTCTATCCAGCAGCCTCGAATACAAAAACAGTATTTATCTAACAAAAAATAAGCCATCAAGCAATGGGTAGAATTGCACAAGAGAAAATATTGATGTCACACATACCAAGGCAAAGAATTGCACAAGAGTAAATACCTGATGTAGACATACAAAGGCAAAGAATTGCACAAGAGAATGCAGTGGACTAGCCAGGGGTGTTAAGGTTGCTGGCAGCCAGTGTCTTGTTTTGGCCAAATCATTTAGCATTAGCTAGCTGTAATAATTATTATTCAGAGGGGTACCATTAAACAGTGGCTTCAAACTAGTGATAGTTACTTTTTTCTGTTTGTTGACTGATTGTTAACATTGAGATTGTGTGTGGGTGTTTTGTTTTTCTTTAAATAAAAAAAAATTAGCTATGCATTATTTTAATGTATGACATAACACTTTTTTAGTTACATCTTTTACTATTTGTAGTGCAATGTATCTAAATTTCTGTTCAGCCTAGCCCAACAATATATTGCATACCTTTTGCTTATATAATAGTCTCTGGGAATAATAAATATGATGTGAATTTATACATAAAATTGTGTCATGCTGAATATTGTGTTTTGCTAAAACTTACATAAAGTTAAGACATGCCAATTTAACTAAATTAAACATGTATTGTCTATATATACTATAATGTTCCATTTGTCCACATTTATATAAACGTCATTTTTCAAAATTACTTGTACATTTAAAATGTTCAAAATCAAACATAATAGTATATCTCAATTATGTTTGCCCAAAGGAATTTGCCACAAATATTACCTGTATAATACTCTCTGTGTATGATGAAAATTATGCAGATTGACACAAATTAAAAAGGTATGTAAAGCTAGATATTTTGCGTTTTGTTCTACATTGCCTGAGCCTATATTATAATACATAAATATATTTATACACTGTGTACATAATATACTGTATGTAAGTAGTATGATATTAAACTACAAGCTGTACACTGCTACTACATCTCATGTATTTAATTTAGTCGCATGTCGCAAGGGCCCTTTTAACCACTGCTCACCGCGCTCTATGTGCCCTTTTACTAAAACGGCACCCTGCCCTTTTCAAAACCTGGGCAGAATACTGCATAGTAAGGCAATGAATTGCACAAGAGAAAGCAACTGATGTAGACATACCAACGCAAAGAATTGCATGAGAGAAAGCAACTCATGTAGACATACCAAGGCAAAGAACTGCACAAGAGAAAGCAACTCATGTAGACATACCAAGGCAAAGAATTGCATGAGAGAAAGCAACTGATGCTGACATACTAAGGCAAAGAATTGCACAAGTGAAAGCAATTGATGTAGACATACCAAGGCAAAGAATTGCACAAGAGAACGTAACTGATGCAGACATACTAAGGCAAAGAATTGCACAAGAGAAAGCAACTGATGTAGACATACCAAGGCAAAGAATTGCATGAGAGAAAGCAACTGATGCAGACATACTAAGGCAAATAATTGCATGAGAGAAAGCAACTGATGAAGACATACTAAGGCAAAGAATTGCATGAGAGAAAGCAACTGGTACAGACATACTAAGGCAAATAATTGCATGAGAGGAAGCAACTGATGAAGACATACTAAGGCAAAGAATTGCATGAGAGAAAGCAACTGGTACAGACATACTAAGGCAAATAATTGCATGAGAGAAAGCAACTGATGAAGACATACTAAGGCAAAGAATTGCATGAGAGAAAGCAACTGGTACAGACATACTAAGGCAAATAATTGCATGAGAGGAAGCAACTGATGTAGACATACTAAGGCAAAGAATTGCACGAGAGAAAGCAACTGATGTAGACATACAATTAACAGTCACCCAAACCAACAGCTTATTATAGATTTATTTAGTTATTCTATTCTATAATAGTGAGTCAAACCAATATAAACAGCATATTATAATATATTTAATTATTCTACTATTTTTTAACTTTGTTTTTCTTGTCTATTTCATATTCAGCCATAGTCATATTTAATGTTTTATTGATCTGTTTTGAATTTTGTTGCATTTCAGTTTCTGTAACAAGGAAGAACTTAAGCCATAAGTTGTATTCTCACAGACGTGACCCAGACTATAATAGTCCAGTACATTTTTATTTATATGTTAATTTATATAACATCATGGTACGGAAATTGTTAGTAACATGTGAAGAGTGCATTATTAATCATGCAACAGGAGACAATTGAGTCCTTCTGATTTAACACGCATGTAGACTAGTTATAACAGCAGTCATCACCAACTGTTCTGCCCAAGAAGCATCATCACCCTCGTTACTACGTCATCGAATAATAACAATAAGAAGAACACTTATATAGCCCATAAACCTATAAATCCACTCAGAGGTGCTTAAAATACATAAGTACATATATGCACAACATTGATAAGTTCAATAAAATTAATATAAATAAATTAATAAAAATTACAATATATCAAATTATAAAATAAGTTATATAAACATAATCATCAAAGGTGTAAATGTAATGATACCATAGTATGACCTCGGGTCTCACTTGGCAGAATTTTGCTGTCCGATTGCCAAATGCCCTGCAGACTTCTCCACCGATCCTGAACAATTGTGTGTTGACCAGAGGAGAGAGGTGAGAGACAAAGCCATCTGCGGGGAGCTGCCTTATTATTAGAGAATACAGTTAGTTCAACCCATCATTGCAGGGACAACACAGTGAACATATCTCAAACAAAAATGTAATATCATCTTGTACTTTACCACGCTAACTAATTTTATGTATACAGCTGCTGACTGTTTTGGTGGTTCCACAGTGAGCTCTTCTTCAGAATTACTGTGGAAAATATGGCAGCGAAGGAATAACTCAAAAGTTTTGGGGGTGTGCATGGGTTTTTTTAAAGTTTAAAAAGTTAAAAGTTACACATCGTAACGGCTCTTTTAAAAATAAAAAATAAACAGTAAACAAATAAATAATTATAAATATTCAGTTCCACTGGGTAAAAGGTACACATTGTGACCGTAACGGTTGGGGCTAGTGTAGCTTCTTGTAGGTTTCCCATTGATCATCAAGAGAGCAAAGGGATCTGGGAGACAACAGCTATTGAGTCATTGTCACCCCTCAGTATAAAGCATCATTATCGCCACGGGTGGACAGAACACTGGAGTGACATCTTCACACTCATCTGGGCTCAGTTACACACAACAAAGTCACCAGCAATGTAGGCGACTCATTAAGCTATTGATGCAGCTGCTGTGGCACAATGGTCGCCTGCAGCAGCAACAAAGACAGGATCAAACGCATTCTCAAGTGTGTTACATGCATGCTTCATCCCTCATCCAGTTCCCACATGCATCTCCAGTGGCACGATGCCCTACTGAGGGATGGCAGGATTATCCCAAGCTGTCCCACTGAAGGATGGCAGGATTATCCCAAGCTGTCCCACTGAAGGATGGCAGGATTATCCCAAGCTGTCCCACTGAGGGATGCGTGGATTATCCCAAACTGAAGGATCTAGGAGGATTATTCCTGGCTGTTCAACTGAAGGATAGGATTATCTCAAATTGTCCCACCGAGGGATGGGGTGGTTATCCCAAGCTATCCCATAATGAATTATTGAACCCTCAAGTCACCATCTGTAGTGAAGGATATGCAGTAACCGTGTCTCGGATATTAGCTAACTGCAATAAAAAAAAAATTTCAATACTGGAAACATAAATAAATTTGCTTGACCTGTTCAAAAATTAATTACAAAATGCAGAAACTTTCCAAGAGTTTATTCTGTGGCTTTCTGTACAGTGGTGTAAAGTTAGGTGGACAGACAGATTAATTCCTGAAAATTTTCATCTCAAGACATAATCCAATAAATGACATTTCCTTACAATATCATTATTTATATCATTTATCTCTATGAGTTGACAACTATTGGATGTCTTCTTCCGTTGCTGTATGTGATTTAGTTTTTCTTCTGCTCACCAGGTGTTATGAGAATATGACAGAAACAGCACTGAAAAATACTGTGAAGAATATCTTCTTACTGGGGTGTAAAAAGGATCCAGACTACCCTCTCACTGGGGTATACAAAGGATCCAGACTACCCTCTCACTGGGGTGTACAATGGATCCAGTCTACCCTCTCAATGGGGTATACAAAGGATCCAGACTACCCTCTCACTAGGGTGTACAATGGATCCAGTCTACCCTCTCACTGGAGTGTACAAAGGATCCAGACTACCCTCTCACTGGGGTGTACAATGGATCCAGTCTACCCTCTCACTGGGGTGTATGAAGGGTATAGACTACCCTCTCACTCGGGTGTACAAAGAATATAGACTACCCTCTCACTGGGGTGTACAATGGATCTACTCTACCCTCTCACTGGGGTGTACAATGGATCCAGTCTACCCTCTCACCGGGTATACAAAGGTTCCATTCTACCCTCTTACTGGGGTGTACAAAGGATCCAAACTACCCTCTCACTGGGGTGTACAAAGGATATAGACTACCCTCTCACTGGGGTGTACAAAGTATCCACACTCCCCTCTCGTTGGAGTGTACGAAGAATATAGACTACCTTCTCACTGGGGTGTACAAATGATCTAGTCTACCCTCTCACTGGGGTTACAAATGATCCAGTCTACCCTCTCACAAAGATGTACGAAGGATACTGACTACCCTCTTACTGGGGTGTACAAAGGAGTCAGACTACCCACTCACTGGGGTGTACCAAGGAACCAGACTACCCCCTCTTGCTGGGGTGTGCTAGTGCCCCAAGTTTTTACAAGTAATCAGCCCTGGCGCCTTAATAACATATTTACTGCAAGATAAGAGGTGCTGAAAAAGCGACAACCAATCCATCAGTGTCAGGAATCATGTCTATCAGGGTGCCAATTATTTTAATGGTTACCGGAAAAGTGATATGATTGTCAAATCTCAGCCTTTTTTGACAACATTCTTATAATATCTAAATCACTGTTTTGTTTAGACTTCGTTCTGGGTGTAGCGACACTCATGCTTATTTAGCCGTGATTTATAAGTGACTGAGCCTTCCTGTAAATGGTGGTATTTACATAATCAACCTGATATATATGATGGGTGCAAGACGTCAGGTCTACTTCAGTATGTGCATCTAGACTGCCAGGTTGCATAACGTTTCTATTACATGACCTTCAGCTACACTTATTACATGACCTTCAGATACACTTATTACATGACTTTCTGCTACACTTATTACATAACCTTCAGTTACTTATTACATGACCTTCAGCTACACTTGTTACATGACCTTTAGCTACAACTACATGTCTTGTAGAATAATCTGTGGCTTTATTTACATGTCTTATAGAACAATCACTTATCAGTAGTTTTATGTTTTATAAAACAATTAGTTCTGTGTCTCAGAAAAATCAATGGCGCTATATGTCTTATAGAACAGTGGTTATCTGGTGCAAATGCCAGTAGGTTGTAAATGACAATATCTCTGGATCATGTTTATATTAACTCCAGTGCAATGTGTCAAGAACTGTTAGAATTAGTTGCTTGGTGTTTAGTTATACAACAAATGATAAGTCACTGAATAAACTCCAGTCCAATATTAGTATACATATATATATATTTATATATATATATCTATATACTGTATAAATATGTATATATATATATATATACAGTAAACCTCGCCTAAGTGGGATCTTCGCTCAACTCAGACAGAATTCCAAGGAACGGTTGATTTGTAATGTATTTCCCATAAAAATCTTCGTCTAAGTCGGATTATGTAAGTCGGATCTTCCCCCAACTCGGAATAACTGAGTCGGTCCATATGATCCGAGATAATGTGTTTTTCCTCACCTAAGTCGGATCGCACTATTCAACCAAATCACTTGGTTGTTTGGAGTATATGTACCATATGAACTAAAAAGTGAAATGGCTATTCCAAAAAATAATCCAGACAGCCACAGCAACATACGTAGGCATCACGTCTTCACTCATCTAATACAACTAGCATCACCCAGCCAATGGACACTGGTATAACCAAGAACATGACGCTCCATTACCGGTACATCCTAACCACCAGGCTGACGTCGTCATTGCCCTGAAAACAGCGTGGAACAAACTGAAACTGGAAACACTAAACTCCTACAAAAACGGGATTCATCTAAGGTGTTGAGTGTCAAGACGATGATGAAGACGAAGCAGCTCCTTCGTTCAGAAACATATGGAATAAGCTCCACGAGATGTTTGGAGATGTTGTTTGCACGATGAACGACTGTGTTGGTGTGGACGAGACAGCAGAAACGTTGGCTACTCCTAACAACGAGTAGATCATTGAAACTGTACAACATCCCGACGCAGACGGTTGGTTTACTAAGCAATGATGAGGACGATAAAGTCTCCGTGTTTGAAGACAAGATAAAAAAATTCAGTAGCACACATGCTGCTTTATGGACGTTAATTGATACACTCTAGTTTGACGGTTGTGAAATCAAAGAGTTGACTGACAAATAGAGGCCATTATCATGAGATAGAACATGACTGACATTTACAATCAATAATAATTACTAAGCTATAAACTAACTGTATATATACATATATATATATATATATATATACACTGTATATAGACTTAGCTGAAGATGATATATCCCAGCACCAAAGGCTACCCTCTAAAACCCTTAGGTAACTGTGAATAACACTTGAAAGTGACTGGATACCGCAGTAATTCTACATAATTATGTTGATGTCCACAATCAACATACAACATTATGTAGTATTAGAACTGTTTTGTGCTTCATTTTGGCACGAATCTCTAAGTTTATAGCTTAGTAATTATTATTGATTGTAAATGTCAGTCATCTTCTATCTCATGATCATGGCCTCTATAACAATAATTTAAACATAAAAAGGTGTTGATGTATCACAATACTTGTGGCATAAATCTTATAGTCTTACAGTAACAGAAACTTTACATACATATATATATATATTTACATTAAAACTATTGTTATACATTATATATTTTATAATAAATAAACTTGTAATTATTTGATTATGCCAAACGTTTGTAACAAATACATATTCATGCACATCCTCTGTAACATGTTACTATTTGTCTAGGCACAACCCTTTGCTATTACGAACCCCCTTGTTGTATGATACCATTGATACCAACCCAACGTTACCACCTCTGTCTATTACAAATAGTACAATAAAGACTCAAACATGAACCTTTTCCTTCTGATCAGTTGTTGCACCTGACCCCACCATTATTGTTCAGTGACAATGCCACTGTCCACCTCTAACAGAAACCACATCTCAACAATGACCACCTCTCAATAGTGGCCATTGGGTGTCTGGTTATACATCTGAACGCTGACCACATCTCAACAGTGACCACCTTTTAACATTGATCAACAGTGATCACGTTTGAGCAAAAAACACCTCTCAGCAGTGACCACCTCTATATAGTGACCACCTCTCTACAATGGCTACCTCTCAGTAGTGACCACTGGGTGTTTGGCTACAACTCTGAGCAGTGACCATTAACAAAGTACTGAAGTGCACATAGAAAGAAGTCAAACACAGGACTGGGAAGTGATCCCCACAGAAGCCTGTATCCCCCTGGGGTGTGTGCCAGGAGGGGGAACAAGGAGCAACACACATAGAGGGGGTGTGGACACAGAATACATCAGCAGCCCCAGATGGCTGGCTTCAGCTGACTGGGTCTTAATTACATTAATTGCTCCACCTTCTACTGTTACCTTACCTGGGGTGTATCTGTGGCCATGCAGTGGCTCAAGACGTTCACATGGACTGGGCTAGTTCACACTTGATAAGCACTGGCAACACACTTGGAGGCGTTCCTGGAAAGACACACAACTAGGTTACAGGTGCCCCTGGCAGTGGGCTCGCTAAACATTACATCTGGGTGTTACTCACTGACCCACAGAGACCCAGAAATGTATGCATTCAGAGACTCGGAAAGCTCTGTGTTCAGGTAATGCAGAGACCCAGAAAGATCTGTGTTCAGGTAATGCAGAGACCCAGAAAGCTCTGTGCTCGGGTAATACAGAGACCTAGAAAGCTCTGTGCTTGGGTAATACAGAGACCTAGAAAGCTCTGTGCTCGGGTAATACATAGACCTAGAAAGCTCTGTGCTTGGGTAATACAGAGACCCATAAAGCTGTGTGCTCGGGTAATCGAGACCCAGAAAGCTATGTGCTCGGGTAATACATAAACCCATAAAGCTCTGTACTCGGGTAATACATAGATCCATAAAGCTCTGTGCTCGGGTAATACAGAGACCCAGAAAGCTCTGTACTCGGGTAATCCATAGACCCATAAAGCTCTGTGCTCGGGTAATACATAGACACATACAGCTCTGTGCTCGGGTGATACAAAGACCCAGAAAGCTCTGTGTTCAGGTAATACATAGACCCAGGAAGCTGTGCTTGGGTAATATAGAGACCCAGAAAGCTATGTGTTCAGGTAGTACATAAACCCAGAAAGATCTGTGTCCAAGTAATACAAAGACACAGGAAGCTTTGTGTTTGGGTAATACATAGACCCAGAAAGCTGTAGGTTTAGGAAATTCAGACCCAGAAAGCTCTGTGTTTAGGTAATACAGAGACCCAGAAAGCTCTATGTTTAGATAATACACAGACTCAGAAACCTTTGTATTCTAGTAATAGAGAGACCCAGAAAGCCCTGCATTGTGGTAATACAAAGACCCAGAAAGTTTTGTCTTCAGGTAATACAGAACCAGAAAGCTGTGTTTAGGTAATACAGAGACCCAGAAAGCTATGTGTTTAGGTAATACAGAGACCCAGAAAGCTATGTGTTTAGGTGATACAGAGACCCAGAAAGCTGTGTGTTTAGGTGATACAGAGACCCAGAAAGCTATGTGTTTAGGTAATACAGAGACCCAGAAAGCTATGTGTTTAGGTAATACAGAGACCCAGAAAGCTATGTGTTTAGGTAATACAGAGACCCAGAAAGCTATGTGTTTAGGTAATACAGAGACCCAGAAAGCTATGTGTTTAGGTAATACAGAGACCCAGAAAGCTATGTGTTTAGGTAATACAGAGACCCAGAAAGCTATGTGTTTAGGTAATACAGAGCCCCAGAAAGCTATGTGTTTAGGTAATACAGAGACCCAGAAAGCTATGTGTTTAGGTAATACAGAGACCCAGAAAGCTATGTGTTTAGGTAATACAGAGACCCAGAAAGCTATGTGTTTAGGTGATACAGAGACCCAGAAAGCTATGTGTTTAGGTGATACAGAGACCCAAAAAGCTATGTGTTTAGGTGATACAGAGACCCAGAAAGCTGTGTGTTTAGGTAATACAGAGACCCAGAAAGCTATGTGTTTAGGTAATACAGAGACCCAGAAAGCTATGTGTTTAGGTGATACAGAGACCCAGAAAGCTATGTGTTTAGGTGATACAGAGACCCAGAAAGCTATGTGTTTAGGTGATACATAGACCCAGAAAGCCCTGCATTCTGGTAATACGGAGATTCAGAAAGCTTTGTGTTTGGTTAATACAGAAACTAAGAAAACTCAGTGTTCAGGTAATACAGGGTCCCATAATGCTGTGTCCAAGGATTACAGATACCTAGAATTTTCTCCAAACTGTGTTAATGCTACTACTACACTGTGGGATTACAAACAGTTGCCATGGTAAACAAAGGTGGCAATGAGAAAGTTGGCCATCAGGCATGAACTAGTTAACACAAGTGTCTGGTGCAAGGGGAACATTTCAGAGCCAACATAAACCTCCTGCAGTAGCTGGTGTTGGTGGATTATACATCTTCATTTGCCTGTCTCAAATATGGGTATAACAAACTGCGTAACAGTGGCAATGGCAGGCTCATGACAGTGGCAATGCTAGGCTCATGACAGTGGCAACAACTGAATGACAGGCTCATAACAGTGGCAGTGGCAGGCTTATGACACTGACAATGCTAGGCTCATGACAGTGGCAACAACTGAATGACAGGCTCATAACAGTGGCAATGGCAGGTTCATGACAGTGGCAATGCTAGGCTCATGACAGTGGCAACAACTGAATGACAGGCTCATAACAGTGGCAATGGCAGGCTTATGACACTGGCAATGCTAGGCTCATGACAGTGGCAACAACTGAATGACAGGCTCATAACAGTGGCAATGGCAGGCTCATGACAGTGGCAACGACTGAATGACAGGCTCATAATAGTGGCAATGGCAGGCTCATGACAATTGCAACGACGGAATGACAGGTTCATAACAGTGGCAATGGCAGGCTCATGACAGTGGCAACGATTGAATGACATGCTCATAACAGTGGCAATGGCAGGTTCCATGACTGATGCAATGTATCGTCAATGTGTGTGCATGCATGCATGCCTACAAACAGGAGTGTGTGTGGTGGCATCTGCTGGACTTGGCCACCTCAACATGTTTATTGTGCTTCTGCACTAGATGGCAGGTTTGGTGTTATGGGCCAAAATGCAGGCAACAATTTGTTCAGTTTCCAGGAGTCATGAATTGGTGTACCGTGTTGTGACATGAACCCTGCTGAACATTCATGGCAGGTTCTGAAACGGTACAAAATGAAAGGCGCAGAAACCTACACAAGTTGCAGATGGTTTCCCAAGCAGAGGAAAACATCAGTTACATATTCTTATGTAAACAGTTTGTATTAACTTGTTCTGGACCATGCCAGAAGTATGCACCTACTTTCATGTAGCTTATGGGCCAGAAGTATGCACCTACTTTCATGTAGCTCATGGGCCAAAAGTATGCACCTACTTTCATGTAGCTTATGGGCCAGAAGTATGCACCTACTTTCATGTAGCTCATGGGCCAAAAGTAAGTACCTACTCTCAGTCAGTATAGGTCATGGGCCAAAAGTAGGCACCTGCATTTAGTCCATGTTATTTTGTAGGTCTGTCTGCACTGTTTCCTCACAGTCTAATGCACTCATCCAAACAAGCGGCAAAAATAATCTTCACAAAACTGAAGTGACAGATTCAATATGTTTGATGTGTATCATATAACAGGAACAAACTATGTTGGGCTCACATCCCACAAGTTCTTGGCATGTGGGGGCTAGACCTTTAGTTTCTATTACGTTGTTGTGTTTATTTTCACAGTGTGAATTAGTAGACCCACTTCAAACTATTTACGTGCAAGATTTTATGGGAAACAAGACCGCCTGATTCGCCGATTCCTGTTTGGGGGACTTTTTATTTGTTGCCATGGCAACCTACCCCAAATATAATTATTGGCTGTCCATGTCTTGGCAGTTTAGTGTTGATCATGTACGAAATTGCTGGCAAACCTTCCACCTGCTTCGTAATAAAGTCATCAAGCCGTAAAAAAGGTATATAATGAGTTCAATATGAACATTATAAACCCTACCAAGAATTTTGAATTAATCAATACTAAGAATCTGTTAACTACATAAAATTTGAAACCAAAAAAATCTGACACATGTGAACTATAATAAAAACATGCTCTAGTTAATATTTAATGGATCAATATCAAAGTAGAAATGTGTAATGGTTTAACATATTAGAATTGTAATTTATAAAATAGAAAGTGCCACAGTTGTACATGTGACTGTTAGAATGCATGGACAAGGCAAGAAACAAAGTTAGCAGAAGACAAGAAACAAGTTGCCTTCAAACACTTTGGCTACCATAACTGTTCTGGGGTAGTTGCCTTAACAGAATAGAGTATGTTGCCCTAAGAGGTACAAGCATGACCCTCACCCCAAGAGACAAGTCTGTTTTGATGTTGACATGTACCCTGGTGCCGGTGTCACTGCATATATCAACCCCATATATCAACCCCATATATTATATATCTAGTCATTAGCCAACAACTGACTAACTCAAAATGACAACTAGACTTAGTTTTACACAAAATAAACTATATGTTGCTGATATATATTACATATATGGATACAAGTTCAAAGAATCAAGGACATGGAATATTGTTCTAGTTAACGTGAGGTTGTCTGTTCCGTTACCCAGAATCAGCCAGGGTTGGTAATTATTAGCAGGATGTTCACTGAATCAATCATACATTGTCCCAATTTGAGGTCAGAAGCATGGGAACTAGCTGATCTGAAAGCAATATGTGCCAATACACACAAGAAGTGCCAACAGTGACTGTTTACAAACTTAAATGTTCTGTTTATAATCTGAATACTTTGCAAGTGAAACACTCAAACTGCAAACACTATTTCAGGCTTATTAAATGCAATTTGGTGGGCAGTACCATCAACATATATTATTCTATTATTAAGATTATACACAGACAACCTCGGTTTAATGACAGATAGTCAATGATTACGACTTATGATTTTTATGTGAACCAGCAAGGCAAGGGAGGTCTCACGTCAGGCGCAACTGACTGATTCAACGCTCTGGTTAGAGAAAATCTGATCAACAGAGCACAGTAAGACAATCTACGAATGATCAATAAATCAATACAATATAATTTACAAAACTTGAAGAGTAAATAAAATATGTCTATCCATAATCACTAAAATACACCGAAGCATTAGAAAGGAAATCAATCATCTGACCTTGATGCGATTCTTACTTCCAAAATGCTCAAGATTACTAGATTTTTCCTCACAGGTTAATCGTAGATACCTTCATGTGATAAATTATGTTCAAAATGAAAAAATTTAAATAATACCGAAAGTATAAAGTAATTATAAAGCTGTATCACAGATGTATTGACATTATTAAAAAGGTGAAAATTCTTTCAGATACAGTTTTTATTAGTAAAACTGCAAACAAACAATTCATAAATATATTTAAAAAAATTATTCTAAGATTTAAACAGTTGCACTTGATTTAATTTCAAAACAAGAGCAGGTGTTATTTTGATTTCAAGCATGAGACCATTTGTTGCAAACATATATTTAGCCATAAAATACAGCCACCAGACAAATAACCTCTCGACTTATCTTGTTTTAATGGGACGCTTGTAGGACCGGTGGCAGAATGACCACTGTTGACCTCTAGAAACAGTCACCAACTAACTGGCCCAATAGTTAGATCAGGTTGTTGAGGCAATGCGTCTTACTGAATCCTGACAGTCAGAAAGTCACAACTCTGACTTAACCCAGAATCCCCAACTGTGATTTAATAATGCAACACTGAAAGTGACAACTCTGACTTAACAAAACAGACCAGAAATCACAACTATGATTTGACAATACAGCCCAGAAACTAGACTCTGACTTGACAATACAACACAGAAACTACACTCTGACTTGACAATATAGCCCAGAAACTACACTTTGACTTGACAATACAACACAGAAACTACACTCTGACTTGACAATACAGCCCAGAAACTACACTCTGACTTGACAATACAACACAGAAACTACACTCTGACTTGACAATACAGCCCAGAAACTACACTCTGACTTGACAATACAGCCCAGAAACCCCAATTTTGATTTGACAATGCAGCTCAGAAATCCCAATTTTGATGTGACAATACAACACAGAAACTCCAACTTTGATGTGACAATACAACACAGAAACTCCAACTTTGATGTGACAATACAACACAGAAACTCCAACTTTGATGTGACAATACAACACAGAAACTCCAACTTTGATGTGACAATACAACACAGAAACTCCAACTTTGATGTGACAATACAACACAGAAATTCCAACTTTGATGTGACAATACAACACAGAAACTCCAACTTTGATGTGACAATACAACACAGAAACCCCAACTTTGATGTGACAATACAACACAGAAACCCCAACTTTGATGTGACAATACAACACAGAAACCCCAACTTTGATGTGACAATACAACACAGAAACTCCAACTTTGATGTGACAATACAACACAGAAACCCCAACTTTGATGTGACAATACAACACAGAAACCCCAACTTTGATGTGACAATACAACACAGAAACTCCAACTTTGTTGTGACAATACAACACAGAAACTCCAACTTTGATGTGACAATACAACACAGAAACTCCAACTTTGATGTGACAATACAACACAGAAACTCCAACTTTGATGTGACAATACAACACAGAAACTCCAACTTTGATGTGACAATACAACACAGAAACTCCAACTTTGATGTGACAATACAACACAGAAACCCCAACTTTGATGTGACAATACAACACAGAAACTCCAACTTTGATGTGACAATACAACACAGAAACCCCAACTTTGATGTGACAATACAACACAGAAACCCCAACTTTGATGTGACAATACAACACAGAAACCCCAACTTTGATGTGACAATACAACACAGAAACTCCAACTTTGATGTGACAATACAACACAGAAACCCCAACTTTGATGTGACAATACAACACAGAAACCCCAACTTTGATGTGACAATACAACACAGAAACCCCAACTTTGATGTGACAATACAACACAGAAACCCCAACTTTGATGTGACAATACAACACAGAAACTCCAACTTTTACTTTCCACTACAGCCCAGAAAGCGCCAACCCTGACTTGACAACACAGCCGGGATGGTGCCAACTCTGATTGGCTCTAGTTTTCCGCTGTCACATCGACTTTGCCACACCAAATAGCTGCCTTCCTTTCTAATTACCCCCCAGTGCCAGCGGAAACCTGGATATACCCTGGCAAATTCTTTCAATTTATGTCATGTGATTAGCCAACAAACACCTGTGGTCTTGTTCACATTGTAGCGTACACGCCCGCCCGCTCAATGCACCTAATCTAGACAACATTCACACTGGATCAATCTCAATTCACGCCTCGTCTGACGGAAGTCGCAGCGGAAGAGGCAAAGGAAACTGGAAAAAAGGGGCGAAATTTGATGCTAAGAAGACTGTAGGCACATTAAAAGCAAGCCAGCATGTGGTAACTGGCCGCCACAGGGCTTCTGGGGCACTGGAATAGACACTCCTCCTCATTAGTCTGAATAAACAGCTACTTCTGCAGCAGTCTGCCAGACCAACCTTTGTAGCTTACGATAGAATGGTCAATCATTGTGATGCTTTAAACTGAGGCAAACATTCCTAATTTTTTAATATATCATGATGTTTTTATACTAGAATAAATATGCATGTAAAATTGAATTTACTAAGCCCGAAACAGCGTTTACAATTTGAATATTTTGTCTGCAAAATGTTCAAAAGTTTGTAAAGTAAATTTTCCGATTCTGAACACACTCTACTAGCAATGATTCGATGAACTCACCAAACATCATGATGATGTTCGGTGAGTTAGTGTGGTTTCTATATTAAAAACAACTGATTGAACACACTTCCTGCTAATGATTAGCGTGTCACCAGAAACTGACAACCTTGCCTTAACATACACATTTAGTTCGTTATCAAGCAAACTACAAGGGCAATACAGAACTAACACCTGGACAGTTATATTATATCATTAGCTTTAATTTACTTGCAAGATGTCAGTGAGACAGTCATTCAAAGTTGATAGAGACGCCTGTTAGTGAAAGTGATACGCAATTTTAGGGAATTTTCTTCAATAAGTATCAAATAAATTTAAGACATCAGAACCTGCCACAGACAGGTTTAACACTTGCAATGTCCCAACACACCCTATGGTAACATGCTTGTGAGAAACACTGATAGTAATGAATTATATGAATTGACAGAGTGCTGTCAATAATTATAATTTTATGTAAAAAAATCCAGTCAGAGGTGTTTAAAATACAGCAGTGATAAAATAGTTCTATAAATAATAAATTGGTTAAAAATATAAATAATAATGTACCTATAAAAACAGCTTCTTCAAATCTAACCGGCTATACTTTGTGTCCCACACAAAATAGGTGCTTTTTTAAAGTCACTTTCAGGTGGCTCAATGATCTGTCCCATAACAATTTTTAAACTGATCGTTTCCCTAACCAATGCACCATGCCATTATGCTGCTCACTACTGTAATGTCACTGATGGAAGTAGGTTGACACGAAGGAAATAGCTTGGCAGCTCACAAAGAAAGCATGCAAGCTGTGAATATCCGCCAATTTACACTAATTTGTAATGACAGTGTTTGAGGGTTCGAATAACAGAAATGTGACCTGGTTGAAATATTTTCTTTAGAATAGGTATTTATATTTGTGGCAGTCACGGGGAAATTGCTGTTTACACAAAACTTGGCTCTGCAAAATTTCTTTTTCTACATGCGTCTCTTTTGAAACTGATATGTTACTCTTTCAATAAATAATAAATAATAACGTATGTTCACTATGTTGTCTGTATTTTAGTTGCATAACACAGATCTGCCTGTTTCAATGAAATACCTAAAGTATTATTAATTTCATGACTAATTCATTGCGCAATGGAAACATTTATGTAACCATTTTTTCATATTCTCAATATATAAGCCAATTTATGTAATATCCAACATATTTTAATATATAAGCCATTATATAAACCTAAAACTTTACATAACCTAACAGGCATCTACACCAGCAGTGCAATTTTTAATATGTATGTCTATGATCTATCGGTACATTAATTACAACAGGACACATTCACTAACTTACCAAGTTCATAAAAGTGAATACATTTTACACACAAAACACTGCTTTCAACAAAACACTCCATTCACAAGTAACTGGATGTAACTAATAACAATATTCCCACCATCACCAGACATTTTAGCAGGATTAGCATTGAAGAAAGCAAACATTGAAATGCAGTTCCCCAAACAGTGGCGCCCTCTTGTGAATGCAAGAACAACCTGAACTCTTCTCTACACAGCAACATTAAGATATAAATTACATCTTCTTCTCAGGATAAACTGAGTATTCACATGTCCTCAATATGTAGATAGATATGTTTGTTTGAACACACAGTGTACATACTGAAACATTCAACACTATCTACAACACAAGCTGCCATTTTGTTAAGCTACACATTAAAGGAAAGTTGTTTTTGTATAGAGAAGTATCCAGTCCTCAGGACTGCTCAAAGCGCTTTACACTTTACTCCCTGGCAGACTGTTCAATCGAACCATCTCAACTTCTCTGGGAGGCAATTAATGTGCAAAGACTACTCGTACACAAATAGCCACATTGTCTATAGCCAGGTACTCATTAATACAGCTGAATGAACTGGAGCAATGTATAGTTAACGGACTTGCCCAATGTTCGACACCGCCACACAGGATTCAAACCCGGGTTCTCTAGGTGGAGAGTCAGAAGCTCTAGCGACTGCGCCACGGCGCCATACCAATTAAAACAAATCAATGCAAGTGCAACAGTTTTTTTACAGTGAACTGATTCTTTCAATGTATACGTAATCGTTTATTCCGGATTCTGCTACATTCATATCTTGCATGTTTGTTGAGGCACTTCCCTAATGCTGATTACAAGACCCTGAAGGTCTTGAAAGCACAACAAAGGGTTGAGGTAGCTTAATTAACAAACTTACAAAATATTAGTTCATTCTTATTTTCAAAAGATAAAAGTTCTTATATTGTGCAGGATCAGTATCAAGTCTATGATATTGCTTTAAGCACTACATTTTACCCCTTTACACATCACCCTACCCTCTCCATGCGATCACCATCACTAGATGTTACTCACTAGATGTGTTATATTTGTACTATTATGTATTTGTTTTACTTACAGGGATGCAAACAATCCCGACTACAGCCCTTTATAAATATTATTATTATTCCTGCTCTGCCCAGCATACAGCCATCCTGCAATTACTGCTTGATGACTAGTTGCTGATATATATCCACCATTGTCAAATAGCCAGATACTCATTTATGCTTAGTTGCTTGAACTGAAACAATGCTGAATAGAAAATTACCCAAGTTTCAACACATCAGCAACAACCTTCAAACAGGGATTCTCTAAACTGAAATGTTCTCCGCACCCCATGTGATATTGTTTTTATAGAACACTGGGCTTCCTCGGCCAGAACATTACAAACTTCTACAGTAGCAACATGCCATGCTTCTGAACATTATATAACACCGAGAAAGCAACATTATATAACACTGAGAAAGCAACATTATATAACACTGAGAAAGCAACATTATATAACACTGAGAAAGCAACATTATATAACACTGAGAAAGCAACATTGTACAACACCAAGAAAGCAACATTATACAACACTGAGAAAGCAACATTGTACAACACCAAGAAAGCAACATTATATAACACTGAGAAAGAAAGTGCTGGCCACGTCACACCACGAGATATTGCACCACCTCTGCCCTGAAGCTAGACAAAGCTTGTCAACAATGCTAGTGTCAACGGAATCGCCCCTCTCCCCCAGGCCAGGTCAACATCCTTGCTGTATGACATTGCCCTAACATGCAGGTTATCACAGCCACTGACCTGTGGGTGAACTACTGCCCCAATGACCCAGGTCGTTCAGTGCACTGCCACAAGTACCCCCAAGACATGTGTACACTTAAAACACATGTTCCCCAAGGCACATGTACACCCACTGACATATGTACACCCAGGGCAACTTGGCACTGTAGACCCTCAATGGAACCCACTCCGGGCATTCACACAACTCTACACTTATCAATGACATCTACATTCCTCTGGCTCGTTGTTTAGGGAATAATACATGGTTTGTTGATGTCACAAGAGTGTTCTCTGGCTGATAACACTACCGTGATATCAACAGATCATGTATTAGTTGTTACATCAGCAAATTAACATTTGAATGTATATTTTCGCTTCTTACCTTTGTAAACAAGTTTAATGTAATGGGTAAGGCCTGAATCCATGTTTGACGAAGTTTACATAGCTTTGAACAGTTGCTTACAACATTATGTATGATTTTCTTCGATTTATTTTGTATTTCAGATACTAAATTGTTTACATGGAATATAAATAAAATAAAAGATTATTGTATAAATATTATATGGGCCATTCTCGCAGAGTGTATATTTGGCACACTAAATTTAAACTCTACAGAAAAAAACAACACCAGGGACATGGAACTCGGCCCCGGCTCCGTATTTCTTTCAACAGCAGTGGTGGGATCTTGTTTCTGTGGCATGTCTTTTACAGCTACTGACTGCCAGAACAACAGGCAGACAAATTATCTAACAAAAAGGGGTCAGACCACTATAATTAACTTTCCACTGACGGCAACCTTAAAAAGCATTTTGTACATTGTACAACAGTTTCTCAAAATAAATGTTATTATTCTTTAGTCTGGTTCTAACTTGAACTAACATTTCCATTTTCCACTTAATTTTTATTTTTATTACACTTTATTTTGTATTTTTGTCAAAGCTCTTATGCTATCTTATGCTTATGCCAGAAACATTATTTTATAGAACTATTCAAAACAGTCACATAACTCCAAATAACTACCTTTGCTACATCACCAATTGGTAGACTATAGGCCAATGGTCTAATGCTAAGCACACAACAGCCGACTAACACTGACAGGGGTGGCCAGTCGGCGTAAACAGCAGTCGGGTCTAAACGCCAATTAATTCAGCCACTGCCAGCACACACACCTACTGACTCGACCTGACCCGACCGTCAGCACACACACCTACTGACTCGACCTGACCCGACCGTCTGAACACACACCTACTGACTCGACCTGACCCGACCGTCAGCACACACACCTACTGACTCGACCTGACCCGACCGTCAGCACACACACCTACTGACTCGACCTGACCCGACCATCAGCACACACACCTACTGACTCGACCTGACCTGACCGTCAGCACACACACCTACTGACTCGACCTGACCCGACCATCAGCACACACACCTACTGACTCGACCTGACCCGACCGTCAGCACACACCTACTGACTCGACCTGACCCGACCGTCAGCGCTCAGCATGATCCTTGTGGGAAATAAATCCTCTATAAATGCGCGTGTTTGCCCCTTTGAGGCTTTGGTGTTTACTCAAGAATTTATACCAGAGAATGGCACTTTTGTCCAAGAAAGTTGTGATAATTTTGGGTCTGGCTGTGGAAGCAGTTGCCATAATGTGATGTCGTTGCCGCCGCCGCCGCTGCTGCCGCCGTCGTCATCGACTACACACAACATCATGGAATGTGTGGATGCGTCAACACATATCAGCCTGAGAATTGCAAGTCGTACAAAAATTTCCTAAGGATGCCACCTCACTTGTTTGATTCGCTGAAGTCACAACAGTCCTGCGTCACATGATCGCCGTAAATACATAACAGACGGGCTATGAAAATACAAATTTCACGCTAATTACAGTATATGGAATGGGGAACGTTGCCAATGACTACGGATTTAACAATGTGTTTCGATACACATACAATAAACACATGAAACATTTGTAAAAAAGTAGACCAAAACGGCTATCAGGAAAACAAAACTTGTTACATAGTCAGAACCTCGCTGTCAGCCTTCATGATGGTATGGCTTGAGCATTTAGCAAATTCTCCAGCAAAGAAACGCATAGCGTCAAGCTATGTTTTATATCTGTACAAAGAACCTTATATTTAACCAGTCCAGTTAACAGTATGTTGAAGCCTTAATCAGTCGCACCCAATGAATTCATCAAAACTGTTTTTCACCGCTAGCACCACTTTGCAAATTTTTAATGCTTATACATGTGCCCGATAGCGGCGCCACCAGCAGTAGCGTTTTTCACAAGACAAGATGCGGGGTTCAATCCAGGCTGCGCCCTTGCACCACTGAAGCTATATTTTAACAAATGACCCACCAAAATTTCATCAGTACGCCTGAAGGGCGCATAAATGTGGCATCTGGTGCAGACAAATTCAGTTGACGCGATCTAAAAAATAAATCTACATTAACTGACTAGGAAATCCCTTAATTTATTCGATATTTTGTAGGTAACCGTAATTTGTGTGCAAGACAGCCAAGACTCAATAGCAAGTAATTATTATGTTGTCATTCTGGCCAATGATGTAGCCTACTGTGCTACCTAATGCTAATTCCACACAAATCCGCTAGGCGTACAATTATCCGTCAGAGCGGGCATGCTGTTTTTACCGAGTCATAAAATATCCGCCTGAACGTGAACGCTGTGTGTCCGCTAGAAAGAATCATGAAATGAAGTAAAATGCAAAAAATCACTCCTAGACATGTGGGGCAAAAGGCCACGCATACAACCGAAAAGTATTACATGTAAACATTGATTGGAAATTTAAACTATTACCGATAATAGTATACCAATAATGAAATGCGCTACCAAGCGGAATCAGACGGCACTTTTTAAATGAAATTTAACTTTGCTGTCTTTGTGTAGCATAGGCCCGCACCCCAAACATCCATAAAAATTGGCTATACGGAGGTTTGAAGATGCCTAAATGAGGCAAGCTATCTAGATTCAGTCACGCTCTGTTTTTAGAGTTTTTGATGTGACAAAGAAGTGACTTCCCCGATGAGTAGTTCCAGCGGTAAACAAATTCAAAAGTTATAAAATGTTTATTATTTATTTTCATAAAATCCCAAAACACAAACCGTAATAACTCATAAAGTCCAAAGTACCATTTTATGATATAAACATTTCTCAAAACATTCTCATTTCCGAATCCTGTGTATATATGAAGTAAATGAACGATAACATGTTGCATGAATTACAGTTAAAGGTGTGGTGTAGTTTCATTTATTCTTGTGACTACTTGAAATAAACAGTTTTGATCTTCCTTCCTTCCTTCCTTCCGTATAGTGATCACAGTCATTATTGATTATTCTATCACTGTATGGAGGATCTGTGTTGTTACATCAAGATGATCTCTGGCATTCTCAAAGCTGGTTTCCTGGCTTCCTACAGTGTCAGCAAAAAAAGTTGACACTTATTATAATATAATTTATTAACTATATATCCAGGGTTGGTGTTTACACATATCATATCGTTGATGGTAAGTCAGTTGTAGAGACTGCCACTTCTGTTCAGGACATTCAGACAAACATGTTATTTAGCTGCAGCACCTTGAAGGGAAATCAGTACAATACAAGAACTCCACATTAAGTCATTAGATGCAATGTTGAAAAAATGGCCCCCTTTTACAACCTACATGGGCCCTTGGCCCACTTGTCCAAGATCCTAGATTAAACCCTGAAGATGGCGATTCCTGTTGAAAAAATGAAAAATTGTGGCCCGAATTGGCTTGAAAACTCAAAAAAGACGCCAGGCTTATGTTGAGGCCTATCACATGATCGAGTTATGATTTCTTATTGGCCAAGTTATCGCCGACCGCCGTGTTATGACAAAAAACCTGCACACACCAGCCGACTACCGATTAGCACTGACCACCAATTCAAAATGTGAATCAGCTAACACTGACTAGTCAGGTGGTGTGTGCCTAGCTTTAGAAAGCAAATGAACCTCAGAGGAGATCTAGATACAGCTTTAAGAAACCCTAGTGAACGGCCTTCAAAGTTAGCAAATTATATATAAAGAGATGAAAGTATCCTGTGTACTGATACGTCGTGTGTGACACTTCAACAAATGCATGACGTATCATTGTGTAAAACATCTCAACCAACATATGACACTTGTCACAGAGTTCCTTCTAACCATTGTTTCAAACCAGCAATCTGATGACGTGAAACACATCAACGTCACACCGACACTTGACGATTCTTATTATTAGCTCAAAGATCCACACACTTATCAAATGCATTCAAACTCTGCTGCTCCATGTCCAAACCAAGAGGGTACAGTTTCATTATTGGCTGGTTCCTGCCAAGAGGAAGAAGCCAGAAATAACTTGCTGACAGAGTGGTCGTCAGTCAGCCTGCACCCTGAATTGTGACAAAGTGATGCTGGTCTATTTTAATCCTACAAAACCAGATAATGTGGCTGGTACTGCAGAAAATAAAGATTGCCTCATCTGACAGGAGGAGGGATATCTAGTGATGACAGTACACATGGTTCAAGCACAGTGGCGCAGTGGCTAGAGCATCGGACTGTCAATCAAGAGAACCCGGGTTTGAATCCTGAGCTGCCGTGTCGAACATTGGGTCAGTTCGTTCGCTCTACATTGCTCCAGTTCACTCAGCTGTATGGATGAGTACCTGGCTAGAGAGAATAGTGGATATTTGTGTATGAAGTCGCACTGATTGCAGCGTGGCTGAATGCTTCCCAGAGATGGTGTTTGACTGAACAGATCTGCCAGGGAGTAAAGTATAAAGTGCTTTGTGCAGTTCTAAGGACTGGATACTGTGTTATATAAGAGCTTACCTTCACATCTTTTACTTTTTAATAAACTTTGCCTGTGATATCTCCTTCAGTGCTAGTGTTGCGAATTGGTTACACTGTCATAATTGATCATCAATTTGGCCAAACCAATTGATGATCAATTGTATATTATAATGGTGTTTGATTACATAATTGGATGATGGGCATCCATTCGGAAAAAAGTTTGCTTGCTAGGTGGCAGCACTTGTGTGACACATCAGCAGTTGACATAAACATACAGCATAATTAATCGGTTGAAAATCTACGCCATCTGTTTGTAAATTTAATCAAGTCAGGAAAATGATCAAACAGATGTGGCATGATGTAAAAACATTGAATGTGTTGTGTCATCCTGTAATGTGAGGTTTTTGAAACCCTGTAAGCGTGGTAGTTTTGAACAATGACATCTTCTTTATGAGATATATTTTGGTTATTTGATAATCATACCTATTTCAGACAAAACTGATTTCTCCACAATCAAAATGATTATCAATCACACAGGATTGTGACCAATTAAATAATCGGATGCATGAACCAACCAATCATCAACAAAACTGACTAATCAGAGAACAGCTCTACAGTTGAAAGTGGTTCTTGTAATAACAAAAAAAAAACTAATAAGCCCTGTGAGGTTTCTAGAGATTCCTCTGAGTTACATTATCTGTGCTGTATGTCAAAAAAAATTATTCACCGATTCATACTTTACTCTCTCCACCTTTGTAGTCACTGGTGGATTCTTCAAAGTTGGCAGGAAAACCTCACTTCCGTGGGTATAACATTTCCCACAGCAGGTACAGGCCACAGTCTCACCAAGGTAGAGAGCTCATATAAAAAATCCATCATGAACAGTATCCATCGTTAAATTTAAGGAAGTATTTCAAAGTAGAAAAAGTGACCACCGTATCACCAGACACTATTTCTGTGACACACTGACAAAAGTGCCCCAATGTGTTGACCATTTTCAAAATACAAGATCACAGTTAAGGAGCACAAATCAATTTAAAAGAGGAACATCTGACTTATAAGAATGTTAGTGACACAAGGCCCTAGCATTCTACCAGTGCTGCTGCACTTCACTTGCACACCTGTAGATGTAGAGTAAGTGACACTCAACACACAGGTGTGTTACACTTCAGTATCCTTGCCAGCCAGGGGTGGTAGTTGACTACATCACCCTTGGTGTTTATCCCATGCTATATACAGAAGTTCACCATTTGTTGTTCTCATCTTGTAGATTCCCACAATTCATGGAACCAACAGAACTCCACACAGCATGTCAAGGAAATAACTGTTGTTACTCATCTCATCAAAGAGCAAATGTAATAAATAACAAGCAATTAATCCAAAAACACTGAATCTTAAAGTAGTCTCATGACTGGTCAACAGGCCCAGATGACTGGTCAATAGACCCAGCAATATTTGCAGGTTTCAACGAGTCAATATATACCAGAGGGTACAAACAACAATGTGGTCCGCCCAGTGGGTCATGAGGATGCACTCCATGGTAGAAGCCTGACATGAAGACTGGATCACTCAGGTGACATGTGCACTGTCTAGGTCTGCTGTAGAACTGTAGGCAGTTATCTGAAGTGACACAGTCTGGGCATGCTGAGTTGTGAGCGGTCTACTGCATCCACTGCAGATAGGCACAGACTGATGTCTACATTATCTCACTCACAGTAACAACTACCGGAGGTACCAGGTACAGGTTCTTGTGCACTGACAACCTGCAGTTGTCTTCTCTCACTAAGTGTAGCTACCATAAAGTCAGTGTTCTCTAAGGGCTTATCCAAAGACCGGTCTGCCCATCTTCAAGACTGGCAGATGACTGGCCAAGACTGGTAGTTATTACTGGGTGGAATTTAGGGGGAACCAGCCTGCCACTAGATCAACTAATAGTTCCAAGTCTATGGGCCCACAGAAATGACTATCATTGGCACAACTGGTTTTCAAACAAATCGAATGGATCAGTATTAATTAAATCACTATATCAAATGACACTGGTTGGTCATTGAAAATACTAAACTAACCAATAATGGTGGTGATTGACATGAATGGCTGCCATGTAAGCCACTTCCACGCAAGCCACTTCCACGCAAGCCACTTCCACGCAAGCCACTTCCACGCAAGCCACTTCCACGCAAGCCACTTCCACGTAAGCCACTTCCACGCAAGCCACTTCCACGCAAGCCACTTCAATGTAAGCCACTTCCAAGCAAGCCACTTCCACGCAAGCCACTTCCACGTAAGCCACTTCCACGTAAGCCACTTCCACGTAAGCCACTTCCACGCAAGCCACTTCCACGTAAGCCACTTCCACGTAAGCCACTTCCACGTAAGCCACTTCCACGCAAGCCACTTCCACGCAAGCCACTTCCACGCAAGCCACTTCCACGTAAGCCACTTCCACGTAAGCCACTTCCACGTAAGCCACTTCCACGTAAGCCACTTCCACGTAAGCCACTTCCACGTAAGCCACTTCCATGCAAGCCACTTCCACGTAAGCCACTTCCACGTAAGCCACTTCCACGCAAGCCACTTCCATGCAAGCCACTTCCATGCAAGCCATTTCCATGCAAGCCATTTCCACGCAAGCCACTTCCACGTAAGCCACTTCCATGCAAGCCACTTCCATGTAAGCCACTTCCATGCTAAATGGTGCAATTCCGATTAACTAACTCAAGAGTGTTCTCTCACTAAGCCATATGGCTACTGTAGTGTCAGTATTCTCTCACTAAACCGTGTGGCTACTGTAGTGTCAATGTTCTCTCACTAAACCATGTGGCTATTGTAGTGTCAGTGTTCTTTAACTAAGCCATGTGGCTTCTGTAGTGTCAGTGTTCTCTCACTAAGCCATGTGGCTACTGTAGTGTCAGTGTTCTCTCACTAAACCGTGTGGCTACTGTAGTTTCAATGTTCTCTCACTAAACCATGTTTTTTTGTCAGTGTGTTCTTTAACTAAGCCATGTGGCTACTGTAGTGTCAGTGTTCTCTCACTAAGCCATGTGGATACTGTAGTGTCAGTGTTCTCTCACTAAGCCATGTGGCTACTGTAGTGTCAGTGTTCTCTAACTAAGTCGTGTGGCTACTGTAGTGTCAGTGTTCTCTCACTAAGCCATGTGGCTACTGTAGTGTCAGTGTTCTCTCACTAAGCCATGTGGCTACTGTAGTGTCAGTGTTCTCTAACTAAGCGGTGTGGCTACTGTAGTGTCAGTGTTCTCTCACTAAGCTATGTGGCTACTGTAGTGTCAGTGTTCTCTCACTAAGCTGTGTGGCTACTGTAGTGTCAGTGTTCTCTCACTAAGCGGTGTGGCTACTGTAGTGTCAGTGTTCTCTCACTAAGCCGTGTGGCTACTGTAGTGTCAGTGTTCTCTCACTAAGCTATGTGGTTACTGTAGTGTCAGTGTTCTCTCACTAAGCCATGTGGCTACTGTAGTGTCAGTGTTCTCTCACTAAACCATGTGGTTACTGTCGACAAAGCTGACATGACTTTCATAAAAATTGCTGTATCGCGATAATGCAAATCTCTACACTTTGTACTGTAATTCAAGTGAATCTGTTATATGCCTAGAAGTTGTAAGCTTAGTATTCCTAGCTACCTTCAACTGTTGAAGACCAAAGGTCTATGTCGGAGTGAGAAGTATGAATTAGAAGCACCTTCCAAACCAACTGGAGCACAACCGATGTAATTGTAAAAGACCAGCAAACGTAGTTGATAAATCACCTGATTGTCAACTGTACAGTGCCCTGTATTACTGACCCTAAAACCTAGTCTAGGTTCATGTCCCAATGTTGGCCTCCTGCTGTGCCATACAGTGTGCTCCGATAGCAGTTCCTCTTATAACCAATTATCCAGATATATTCCAGGCAATGCATAGAGTGGTTGCAGTCTTACCATGTCAACCAAAAACAACGCGTTGTCCTTGAAGGCAAAACATCTGACTGGAAGCCACTGTTGTCTGGTGTACCACAAGGTTCACAAATTGGACCACTTCTGTTTATCTTGTATATTAACGATCTTACTAATCATGTTGATTCATGTGAAATGTCATTGTATACTGATGACTCCAAATTGTTTAAAGAAATTACGTCGGTGACCGATTGTCAGTTGGTGCAGAAGGATCTGGACAGTGTATGTCTTTGGTGTGAGACATGGCACCTTAAACTCAACATTTTGCAAAATGCTGCATAATATCATTCACTAACAAAAAGAAACGTATATCCTATGACTACATGAATTTAAGCCAGTCTCTGCCCAAGATCACCGCTGTCAAAGATCCTATGTTTTTACACAAGTGTGTGCACTCCCAACTAGACTCGTCTTATCTGGTAGAGGCTATCCAATTTCACTGTCCTTTACGATCTCTACAAAACTACATCCCTTTTAGAGTTTCCAATAGCAGAATCAACATTAGAAAACACTGTGTTTTGAATAGATGTATGACTACTTTCTACACATTGTATTTAAGTGATCCAACTTGTGATATATATTCAGGAGCTGAACCATTTAGATCCTCAATTCACAGACATTTCTATGTATAACAGATGTTTGCCTGGTATATTTTATGTTGATATTGTGTGGTTTTTATGTCCTTATTGTTCTTATTGTTTTTATTATTCTATTATTGTTTTATTATTTATATGTATTGTTTCAGTTATCAGTCCTGTTACTGGGTCCACTGGACCTGTTGGAAACTGAATCAATACAATACAATATATATCACATTTTTATGGTTCAAAATATGTATTTTGACTTTAAAAATTCTGTACAAATTCGCATTACGTTTTTTATTCTGAAACCAGCCTAAAGAATTCCTATTCCAACTGAGTGTTGCCATCGACAGGGCTACTAAATATACATATGTACCCCGGTACATAACACAAAATCTGCTGCATTTTGTCACAAACCTGCCTAGCATCAAACAAATCTGCTGTTTGACTGTTATAATCTTGCTGTTTGAACAACATTTATTTTTATTTACAAGAAAACAAATATTTTATCGTGATTTCTACATTTGGGGCTAGACCCGAGGCACCCGAGGCTGAAATTCAGATACCGATTCCAGGATTGGAATTGGTCAACGTGAAAGTTGTGGAACTGGAATGGTTTTGGTGGTACCAGAATTGATGTAACATAGACCAACACATTGCTTGATAAAAAGTAACACATAGTGGAACAGTGGAACAGTGGAACACTTGTTGTATACGGTGTGACATACTGTACCATACCATAACACTTTCTACAACTTAAGGCCGTGTTCACATCTAATTTTCAACTGAATTATGATGCGGATCAACTAATTCAGCTCTGTTCACATACACAAAGTCAGGCCGGATTAAAGTGCCAACCGAATTAGTGCACCAGGGGTCGTGGTGTGCAGGTAATAAATCATACTCTGCGCGAGACTACAGCCCTCTGCCACGCAGCAGCACCGCCATCACTGAATCAAAGCAAATGGAGTGTTCACATTGGCTTGTTCCGCATCCTAATTCAGTTAGCCGAATTCAAATTCACGGATTTTCTCGCATTAGAATTTGGCTAGCTTAATGCGGATCAAGAGTGTTCACACTGCGCTACCCGATTTGGGATCCGCATCCTAATGCGGATTAAAGTTGTATGCGAACACAGCCTAAGACAACACTTCGTGGTGTGTAACAGTGCAACACAAATTACACACTTGACACAATGTAAAACATAACATACTGCAACGTATGCTTTCAAAAACATACAGTTAGTATAGAATATAACACACGGTGTACCACCACTTACCCTGAGCCAGAAGCTGCATGAACACTCAGTGTGTCTGGCACACACATCCTATCACTACTAGTTCTACTCCAACACAATGCCCTCATAACCTCAACAAAACAGGTTGATAACACTTCCGTCACACAAATTACAGCATATATCACCAAACACAAAGGCCATTCGTGGCAGACCTGAAATTAGGAACGGCAACTCCATGATCTTGATCAGATGAAATCGGGACAAATTCAATGGGCACCTTTAACATGCCATCTGACAAGCCATATATCTAGTTACACTTGCATTCACAATCTGTCTTACGTTCACTCCACTTGTCTTAGAAAAGCTGCTTCCTCATTCGGCTTAGCCCGTCAAGAATCCATAACTGTATGTCCAAATAGGTATACTGGCTGGAGTAAAAACCGTGTATCATAAGGTTTTGTGCCATTTTAACAAAAAACAGAACAAAATTAATAATTCTATAAGATAGATCTAAGTGTTAAACCTCTAACACCTATTCCTTAAAATTTGTGCAAACAAACTGTTATAAAAGTTGTTATCCAAGTCGTACAAGACGTGAGTCAGAACGAGATTAGACAATGCCAAGAGCATTAGAACATGAGATTTCAATGACATGATTTTAGGCATGCCACGAAATTGACAGACATAACTATAGTGGGTGAATAATTTATGTAATAGCTGCAGTTGGCATAACAAAAATTGGTCTGAGAGAATTGACATGGGTCATTACATGTGGAAACATGTCAAAGTTGGGCAGACGTTTAGCATTCAACTCACTTAATTTGGCAGTCACATGATTTTTTAGAGAGTTAGGAAAGGTGACTTCATTTTCATGTGAAGATTCCTATTTTGAAAATAAACTGAATTAATGTTGGCCTCAACATAAAAAATTATTTTACCAAAACCATACATAAAAAAGGTTATTTCACCAAAACCATACAAACATTGCACAAATGTGCTGAGGATATTAGGTTTGCGTTTTTTGCAAAATGAATTTGAAATAAAACAAGCAAAAAATCAAATTGAGAAGACACCTTTAATGTAATTTCATCTTCCTGGAGGTTAGTTAAGGCAGAGGGTGCAGTTGGGGGTTTTGGTGAGACTCAAGGGGATGGTGCAGTTGGATGGGAGTACCTCTAGAGAATGATTTGGGAAAGAGAATACAGCATAACAATTAAAACCATATACCATACTATATACGATATGGATCCTTGACATTTTGATAAAGAACACTGCCCATGGACAGTTGGACATCAGACATTTTGAAAATAGGATGTGTTCATAATCTAACATTTTGGTAATAGGATGTGTTCATAATCTAACATTTTGGTAATAGGGTGTGTTCATAATCTAACATTTTGGTAATAGGATGTGTTCATAATCTAAAATGTTGGTAATAGGATATGTTCATAATCTAACATTTTGGTAACTGGATGTTTGATTTGTGGGCAACCGTAATACAACTGATACAGTCCACACAGGCCCACTGAGACACAAACTACACCACTCTAGTGGGTGGCTGAGAAACTCACCAGGAGAGGGTTCTGTGTGGGTGAAACAACCTTGCTTCTGTCGTTGTCAAGTGATGTGTCTGCATCTCTTTCACTTGTCCAGTATCTTTACGAGCGTCAAATGAGATCCAAGGTTGACATCCCTGCAACATCAGCCTCAGTCAGTGCGGGAACCAACAGTTTCTGATCACAATATTGTAAGTAATTACCACCACAAATGTAATTGCTAACCACTGGAGTACTGGACTTTCCAAGGAGGCCCTGTGGACTCTGTGGATGTCCACTACATAGAAGTCCTATTGATCCATCTGCCACAGTTGCAGGACAGGAAATGTGTTATGTAATAATTCTGGGAAGCAATCTTCAGGGGAAGAGGATGCAGTAATAGAATTCAATACACATGTGATGGGAGTGATTGCATAAATGCTTCATTAGAGGAGAGATCAATAAGGGGTGGGAGATGTGCATGTAGGTGTGATGCATGCTCCTAGTGCAATCTACTGCCAGCTGGCTACACAATGAATATTACACAAAATGAACAATATCAGATATATTCAATCATTTCAACTGAGGATGTCTGTTCGTCATGTTTAATGACTTAAATGGTTAGGCCAAGTTGCTGTCCTCCTGGATATCACACCTAGTGGGCCTGCCACACTGTGTTCATAATACTAGACTAAATATGTTGAACATATACACTGTACTGCCTGCTAAATTGTGTTTAATTAACACGAAATAGTGTTCACAATTTGAATATTTTAAACTGTATTAAACAAAACTATTGGCAATACTGCGGTAGTTCGGCTAGGTAAATGGCAAGGCATGTTGATGTTTGGCATGCACACGTTGTTGCCATGTATTTAAAAAATTATTCTATGAACTTCCTGCTAATAATTACCACATGTGGTTGATTCTTGGTAACAGAATAGACAAACTCATTTTAATGTACAACTTTCTTACTTATCATGTGTTCTATAGAGCTCTACTTACTTAATTAACTATGATTATTAATGTCAAGGTGTGATTAGCCATATATACTGATGTATATGAATGTATCAATTAAATGGTAACTTCAATATAATATATAAACAATATAAAATTTATCATGCTTCTATGCCTGCAGAAATAAAACACCCTACACTTGACTGCGCAATCATTGGAAGCCTAACCCTAACCATACCTATTTTCTACTACTGACCCTAACTATGTATGCAGGGATTCCCTTGGAGCGCGGAAACGAGTCAATGATACACTGCATGCTGGATTGCCATATACTTTTTTGCAGCATGTGCCCAAAAGATGCATACAAAAAAGTGTCTGAGAAATCTAAGAAAATCGTGGGGCACTTGTGTTGTGTAGAATCCGGGCCCACCTTGATTTTGCCATTATTAACTATAGTTTTGCCTAAATTTTACACGTCGATGCAATAATTAAATCATTCCACATCACCCCAGGCATATTTACGCTATAAAAATATTGTGTCTTAGGTTTTAGCACATTTTGAGGCCCAAATAGCACTCCAGTTTGTTCAAGTCTGAGCCCGAACACAGACAACAGCCGCGCTAACAATAAACAGAACAATGGTCTGATTGGAGTTATTTAAATCACATCTTACATTGATGACTGGACACTGAGAACAGTCTAATCAATACCCGTGTGCCTTGTCTACCCCTTGCCTATCGTTGACATTGTTTCTAAGCTTTAGTAGAGCACCGTGAACAGCGTTTGTTGCCGCTGACAACATATTATCGCCTATCGTAAACTTTCAACTTTCTTGCCGAGCAAAATGCAATCAGTTCATATCTATACAAAATACTATCCATCCGTACAGGTACACTATATGCACGTTTTTAAAGTAATGTATGTTTGCTAAATACTACAATTGGAGTACATTATAAATGAAAAATTTACATTTTTAAAAGCATGTTTATTAAGCATGCCTCCGTCACCAAGGCTCATAAATAGTGCATTCATTACAAATGCCCCAGGTCATAAACTTTGGAAAAAAAAGACTGCTATGTTCTAGTCTTACATGTAATAGTCTTACTGTATAGTATATTTTATCTGGGCTAATTTAATTGGGTGATTTTCCTACAACTTATAATCAAATTTCCTCTCAAGACTGCACCGATGCAGTCTCAACCACAGACTGAGTGAGGCTGTTCCATACAGCTGTTCATCGGTGTATCAATGAGTTTTTTTTATGTTTAATCAAAACGGTTCTTTGAATATTTTTAGTTGGTGCTCTCGTGTGTGAATCGTTGTCACTCAATGTCACAAATTGCTGCAATGTATTTCTCAGTTAGAATCTCCCTGTCCTTGGAGCAGTAGACTGTAGTAGCATGATCAGTCCACGCAAAATGGGGCACACCTACCCGGAATGTACTTAGTTTTGTAACGTTACAGATTTTGAAAAAACCTGAACATTTCTGAGCACTTTGGTATTGATGGTTATATGTTTTGTATCCAGAAATATCCCAAGTTAAATAATAGCATGATTACATGCCTAATATTAAATAAATGTAATGTTCACATTTACCAGGTTATTTAGGCGATCATACTATCATGCAAATTAATTAATACAATTTTAATAAATTGATTTGGGGCACATCAAATTTCGAAAATGCACATAATTAGACTACTATGAGGTTGACACTAACCATTTATTCCAATCGTCTGACTGGTTCCAATGATTATGCACTTGACCCTAGTGCTGGACTTTAAATGTATAATCATATGTATGACATGTGTAAACTGTCAGACTCTCTATTTGCAGGTCTGTCTCTAAACACACTATCTGCTCTCTATTCTTAAATGAGGGCTGTAGTTTATAACCTAACACGCAAACAGAAAGTCTGACTCCAATTAGTCACAGTAATGTAATCCAGTAACTTAAAAATAATATTGACATTTTTCATTCCATGCAACTTGACCTGGCACAGGAAATATTTAAACTGTAATCAATATAGTGTTTTTTACCCTCCCCACTGTGGATCCACCTGAACACACACACACACGGATCTTGTCTAATGAAAATGTTGAAGTGGAATTTTAATTGCATACAGTACCTCCAGGCCCCAGGACTGTCCTTCTGTGTTTTGCACGAATGGTGGCTGATCGACCAACTAAAGTTTTTAAAATAAACAAAAACATTGAATTTGAATCCCAAAATGTCTGTAATTTAATGATTTGTTTAACCATTAGTGCCAAACAAGTATGTGTGCCAAAGGGTGTCACACAACTTGGTGGTACTGAGCAACTCAGTGTCCTAAATGTTATTATTGAGTAAAATCCACTCGATGCAATTACATACTACTTAGAGTAACTGGTCATATATTTTTACGGTGATGTGACAACATAGTTGGATACATAATTATATACATCTTATTTAGTTGAATTTAAGTAAAGTACTGGTACACCAGTGTGATGGAGTGGGAACTTTTATATACAGACAGGCTGTGCCTATCTTCTCAAATTCTTGAGGCCAAAAAACTTGACCCATCCACATGACAGGAGGGGAGAATTCAAATAATAAAGAAAGCATTCAATTTCATGCACACATAAACTGCAAATCCACTTTAAGAATGACTGGGCTGTCAGATTCCATGCCACGCCAAGCAGTGTCTCCGGTGATTAATGATTCAATCTCACAAAAGATGGGCGCCACATCTATTCTCAACAACAGTGACAGTAGCCTGATAAACGTTGCTATCACATTTCTATCTATCATATTTTCTAGAGTGAATCATGCATTCCAAGTGCTAAATTATTGGGCAATATGAGAACATGTAATTCAGCTATATAAAGTTTTTATTATAAACCAAGGTCATATGATAGTCAATCATTCTAAAAACTAGCCCTGAAACAGGCTAATGGTAAATTATCCGTAATAGTAACACCCAATATATTCAAGTAGTGTATTTAACAAGATTGCCACCCAGAGAATTAACTCTAGGTGGCAGGTGGACAAGGAAGCCCTTTGCCTTATCGAGAGTCCAACCCTTTTATCTATGTGAATCCCGCCCTTCTGAGGTATGTGTCGATTTTATTTTTAAACATATTAATTTTATTTTTAAACATTGACAATTTGACAATATTTTAATTGTAATTGAATGCGATTACAATAGCTTCATTATAATTTCAGATTGAACAAAACACAACTGTAAATGTAATAGTAATAGAAAGGAATGTAATAGTAACTGATATATAATTATTGTTCTATTACTATTACATGTACTGCCTGACCAATGGACTCAGTTGTGCATTGAAGCCTGTCCTGGCAACTATCCTTTTCACACAAGCCAATGGTTTAGTGGCTGCCTGTACACAATTGAGTCTATATTAAGACAGGTGTGATAAACATTCTATTGTGTTTCTACTTGAGCCAATAATGAATTGCCCACCAAGCAGCAGTAGAGCAGTATGGTTTAATTACACTGAATGTAATCCACCTATTGTGACAGACACTGCTTTAATCTTTCATTCCAGACTTTCCAGTATGATATTCTGAAATATAAAATGATCTATTCTATCCTTAGACATGGCAGTTAGTAGATAATACTGAATTTATGTCAATATATATGCATAATATGTTAGACTATACATAGTTCAAAAAATGATGACCCTTTTACATAGTAGACTGATGACCCATGAACACAATGTTTATGCTGCGTCTTAATATTTAATGAAAAATAGTAATTTATTTATTGTATTTTAAATGTTGCAATTGTTTACATATATATTTTTAAATCATACTATTTATCTATTTATTTTGTATACTATAATTACTTATTCACTATTTTTTAGGACCACATTGGAAATAAGTGTATTATGTGTGTTTTTATGTGCTATCCTCTGTATTATTATGTATGTCATATTTCTTCTAATTATGTAATGCATGTATATAATTTTACTGAATAAACTCACTCATTCACTCACATGTCTGGACAATAAACTCAATAAACTGAATCTTTAATCTTCCATTTGAGTGTCAATTCATCAAGCTATTGATCAGGGTATGAAATAAACATCCAAAGTATTTGTGTTTTGACTGCCATTAGTCTGTCACTTCATCAAAGATCTGTTTGATGAGTAGATGCTAATATGCACAATTTTCTCATCATGAGTGGGTTTCTGTTTTGTTTATTAAGTAAAAAATAATGCAAATACAAAGATCAGCTTGAATTTCTTTGCTTGTGTAATCAACCAAGTTCACAATTTAATAATAATGTTTAATTCAGACGAAGTTTATAGTGTACATGTATACATAAAATACATGCATACAGTTCCAGTTGTTTCCAGCGCTCAGCAACCTTCTACTAACTGACTAGATGATATTGTTGTGGTTACAAATACAATGTTATGGTCTTATGAGGTATCATTCAAATAGTCATGCTGGCACTGAGGGTGGTCACTGCCAGGGTGCTTGTCGTCCTCAGTGGTTCTTTTACGTCCAAAATTGAGACAGGACCAACATTAACATGATCTCCTCGGAGTCGTGAGGGATACACAGTCCCCAATGTTGAGAACCACATTTTTACACCAAATATCATGCCTGCTCGATCCGGGTTTCGAACTCAGACTGCTGGCATGCCTGACGGATGTGCTAACCACTACACTAACCTTGCTCCCCCATGTAAAAATATATATTATATATACATTTTAATAAAAAAAATTAAATACACAGG